>KZ068992.1:22227-32520 GCA_002091845.1 Anopheles cracens
GTAGCGGAGGTTAAAATGGAATTGCTTTCTGGAACGATAAATTACAGCACAAAAAAAAAACGCTCAACAGCACCACCGTCAACTAGACGATCACGGTGGTACGGAACCGTTTCCAGCGAAAGCGGCTCCTAGCGACTTCATTTTGCATCGCAAATGAAGTGTCCCGTTGGCCCCGTACAATGCAATCGCGTTCGCTTTTTGAGATCTGTTCTGGTGGAAACGAGCATTACAGGCGGCAAAAAATACTAGGAAATCGTGTAATTTGCATCGAAAAGTGATGGGGAAAATTGTGATCCGAGCGAAAGGTCTCTACGCGGAAATTAGTCTGGCCTGTCATCATCCGGCACTTCGGAGACAAAAGCTTCCGCAGCGGTACAATATCGATCAACGTTGGCATAATAAAAGTGCTCGTCAAATGTATGTGCCAGCATTGGTTTGAAGTGCAAACTTTCATTAAAACGATCCAAAAACCTCTTGTTTACACAAGGTGGCAGCAGTGGCATATGGCTTGCATGTATGGAAATTGCTCCATATTCATAAATTCGCTACGCTTCCACTGTTTATTTTTCCACTCATCAATAGAAAACAAACCACACCCACACATACACACACATTGTTACAGAGGGTAGGAGGGTTGTACTGTTTTGTTCTGCAGTATACAGTCCAGGGAGGATCAGCAGGCAATCGGGTGTTTGTGTGCGTTTTTATGAAGCATGAATGAAACATGAATTTACAATGTGTGCCGCCCTCCGTTGCTCTGGTTCTGGTCTTCGCCAGCTGCATTGCACCACGGGTCCCGGGCTGGAATGTTAATTCATTTAATTCAATGTTGTGTATCGAGAACGGGGCACGGCGCATGCAGAACGAGCGCCCCCGGCAAGCAAGCAAGGTGGAATGGTACGCAGGAACATAACGCAGGTGGAAAGCGAAGCGTGTCCACCTGGAGTGTACGCAAATTGTGCCTTTTATGAGTTTCGCTTGTGCGCTTGTGGAAGTGCGCGGTTACGGGCGTGAATGATTGGCCCACCGCGTCGTTTCGCTGTCTGGTGAGCTTTATGCTGCTGTACATAAAATTTTTCGGGGCACCATGTACACATTTCATCATATTAAAAAGTAAATTAAATGCCATTAAACGGTATTGATAGCTTATGGCGTACGGTATAAGACCTGTAAGTGACAGGATCGCTGTCAGGTCAAATTCCTATCTGTCAGGCCAGAATTATAGTTGAAACCTTCTGATGCGGGGCTTGGGATGAACTAAACGATTGCTCACTTTGGTGTTTTCTTTTAAAGAAATTTCGTTTCCAATTATTATATTGATCTTATGAAATAGCCATCCGGTTCGAAGGACCAAGTTTTTCTTCAATACCATTCCTCACCACACACTTTTATGAACTAATAAAAACATTACCAAACATTACCAAACCAAGTAATGAACGGTGGAGTTGAAAAAAAATGGAACGTAGTAATTAATTACCTCCATGTTCGTACATTATGTTCGGGTTTGTAACGCTGGCAGCAAACAGCGCAATATCCTAACGTCCGTCACTAAATTTGTCAAAATGGTATTACACCCCTTTTTTGCTCGGCCCGACCCAGAAGCGACCGCGCTAGCGTGGCGCGCCAGGGTGGGTGGCTGGGTCTTTAATGTTTTCGTAACTGGCCATACGTCAGGCTTCGTCGGCGTTTTCCATAAAGCACAACGAGAGGAGTGGGGGAAACAGCCCGAAAAATTCACGAGAGGAAACCAAAAAAAAAAACAACTCACCCCGGAGCGCAAATAAACACCAGGGATCGGCCCCGGGGGAATTTAGACGCAGGACGTTGGCTGTCAGTTCACACGTTTAGCGATGTCGAATCACTCAAAGCCGGGCCGTAACTAGTTCTACAAACCCATCTGTCACGTATATTGGTATGCCTCGTCAGGAAACCGCATGCTTCACATTAGCTTATAATGTATGATCGAATGGTTGTAAACACACACACACTCACTCGCGCTCTAAAAGGGGAATATTTCAAATTACGATCGTATAAAGTAAGTTTGTAAAGGTACTAAAGCGTAAATAAAGCGTTGATAGTGTTATTGCTCTTGTGAGGAGCATACTTTCAGGGGCAAATTTGCTTAGCTCGCCAGTAAGTATGCAATACGGGAAGCAAACCACTATTAGCGGTTTATTTGCTTCCTTATAACAAGCCTGACGGCTTGATAGTCTCGTCGCCTTCCATTCGCAGCTTATATTCCCAAAGTCAATTGTAATTGGCAACGAATTTGTGTTGAATGAGTTTTGGATCAGCATAGCTCCAGATAAAGCCACTCCCTTTGACAGTGTCATGTAAATAGGAAATAAATAGAATACATACACACACACACACACACACACACACTCGATCTTAGAAGATCCACGTGAACAATGCTTCCTCCCTATACACGGGATCGAACTGTTGTTGAATTGACTTGTAAATGTTGTTAGTGGAAACAGAGCGTAGCACGTAACCTGTACATGTTGTTTGAAAATGAACCATTTAGAGAACAAAACCAAACAGCCATCGGAAACAAAGTGATAACAAACTTAGAAGCCTAGCTAATCGGATCCATCTGGGAAACGGTTGCGGAGTGCTATAAATTGTACTTAAATAACACTACTTATCTTTCGAGTGAGATGTGCAGTAGTAGAAACATTAGAAAATTGCAAACTTGGATACTTCTGGCAATGCCTAAGAGGTAACATTGCATAAAATTCCCCCGATCTCCGGGTAAGCGACATGCGATCGTGGATGAACAATTAGATAGCCAAACTAAAACAGCGAGGCGTGTATGACAATTAGCACCGTAAGACTTTTCTCCGAAACTCTAAACATACACCTTAAGCTATCAACAATTGCAAACCCCCCTTTTCCCCCGTGGCCTTTCTTCCCCCTTTTCTTCGATCGTAGCACATGTAACAGACTCACACGAATAGAACAACAACATCAGACTTATAGTGGTAAGCGGGACAACAGCAGCAAAAAATCTATAGCTAGGAGCTAAAAAAATATGAAATGAAACAATACGAACGTAGGAAGCTAATTTTATTAAAGACGAAGGTGGACTCTTCATACGAACCAATTACTATCGCGTTGTGATTAGTAAAGGAGATAGAGATCAACAAAGGGGCAGATGTTACAGTAGCGAATCGAAGAGTTACTTTGCTTTCGAACTACTATTCTGACAAATCTGAGCGCAAACGGAGTCAATCAAATCAAATCGATCTTGGCCAATGGCGCGGTACTTCACTCGTCGCTGGGACAACTTTGCTGTCTTTAATAACAAATCTCGATCCTTTCGATCTCTTCTCGATCGACACGGTTTATCGTTTGTACGAATAGTGTGTAAATGTATGTGTGCATGTTGATATAATTGTGTATTTTGTGTGTGAGTACCCCTTTCCTATAAAACAAAACAAAAACACGATGAAAATGTTTGTTAGCAGTGTAATGACTGTGTGTGCATGCATGGAATGAGAAAAATATTACAGAGGATCGCTAAGGAATGCACGTTTAGTAGTGATATGAGTGAAAAAAACAGAGGGCGTAAATGTAAAACATAACGCTGTAATTACGTTGGAGTTGTAGGTTGTTGAAATAAAATCAGTCAAAATCCGATTGTGTTAAATTAAAAAGCATTTCTCGCTTAATGATTGATATCCACTGATGACAAAGTTGACAAAAATTTAAATATTGTTTACTTAATATAACGTAAGTAAGTATATATTAGCTGGTATCGTTTCAAAAAATGATCAGTGTCAGATATAAAACAAGAATCAGCTAGTATGCTTCATTAAACCTCACTAAATCTTTTTGAATATAGCAACTAAGCGTATTACTGAAATAATACGCAAATTTACGCCAAAAAGTATGCAATTAGCACTACAAAACTATTGGAGAGTGCTTCATAGAAGCATTACATTCCACTATGAAAGAGCTGCTTTTCCTCCCGGGAAAAGCGTGTTTGTTACGATCGGTTGTAGTCCTCACTATTCATTTTAGTCCCAGTGAAAGGGTTTTTTTTAGCTAGCTGTGTGATTAAGCCAGCGAATAAATTCATATCCGAGCCAATCAATCAATCTATGAGTGTCTTTTTTCACCCAGGTGACATGCGCCTTAGGGAGTATGAGTGACACTGCCGAGTTGAAGAATAAATGGGCACTATTCCTAGAAGTGGCACAGTTGATCAAGCCCGCTTTATTTGTCACACGTGGAATGCATACGTTTGATTAGTAGTTTCAATCGAGTTTGATAATTTATATTCATCACTTTCAACAAATCAAAAACGTCAAAAATACTGGCCCTGCTTCAACACACATCAAAGTATACTCTCCGTATGGTTGACCCTGGCAACATGTGTCGATCGAGTGCGTAAATCGCACACTGAAAGATGACAACGCGCTAATAGTGTGTGAGAGAAAGGGAGAAAAAACCACGATTGCCGATTCGACACAATAAAAAGCGCCTAATCCCTGCACTATCTGCAGCAAAAGCCCGACCCTTCCCGGCAGAGTGCAGAGCAGACCCGTTTATCCACAGCAATAAACGCGTCCGAGCAACCTCACAAGTTTTCCACTTCCCCTCCACGGCGACTGCGGCTGTATCTGCGCGTTCGCGCTCTATGGAAAAATGGTGTCATCTTACTCCCCACTACCGGAGCCACCGCTATACCGCAGCTGTCTCTCGATGGGCGCGCGATGGCAAAACGACAGCAGCCCGGAAAACTCGACCGTCGCGGGCGCGAAAACTGCGCTTGACAGCAGACAAAAACGCCCCAGCGCGCGCGTCAAGAAGGGGGCCATATATCCTGACACTGGCTACGGGCACAGTACGCGGCCAGCACGCAACAGGTCCGGATCTTTTCTCAGCCGCACCGTGCCAGTGCCGGGAGGTGAAATTAGCAACCGGCGGCCGCTGCCGAATTTACAAGACGCTCGCCCGTACACACACACTGAGACGGTGCGTGATAAGAGACCGGCTAGAGGCGCGACGGCAACAGATATGGATTATAGTGGATCATATTTCACGAGATTATCGTACGGATGAGCTACTGGTGGTGGTGATGGTGACGTTGGGAGGAAAACTTGAAGACCCTCATCTGAAGGCTGTTACAACAGCTGACTGTCAGCCGTTAACAGTGGAATAATAGTATTATCAAGTGGTTCGTCTCCGGAGGTGCCCCTGCAGGCCGTGTGCGACATACTACACCACGTCCGCGTGCTAATTAGATCCGCTGACAAATGCTGTCGTTACCGATTGCCCTAACTAATTCGCGTGTAACTGCCACCGTCGGGTGGATTAAGTGCATTGAGATTTAACCTCATTTCTTCGGTGCAGCGCATTGCCGGGCGCGTTACTCTTCGCCGCAACTCCACCGGGAGATGTAGACCACCACGATCCGTCGAATCCGCACGGTGTGTAGTGTGCGGACCCCGTCGTCGCAATCGAGTGTGATTGTGTGTGAAAAACGTGCGCTCTCGACCGCAAGTGTCCGCTCCGGAATTGCCCAAAATCCCACCAGGCGATGTCGCCCGCCATCATGCACCCGTCGGAGAGTGTCGCGGAGGAGACACCGCTGGAGCCAACGCACCCACCGCAGTTCGCCGATCGCCGGAGCAACCGGTGCCGGAAGCGGTTACTGCACCTCGGGGACAGTCTGTTCTCGCTGCTCGTGATCACACCGCTCGTGGTGGCCCACTGGCGCGGCACCTGGGGCTGGATGGATCTGAACGGGCCCCACTTCCCCGGGTGGCTGTGCTTTGTGCTGGGCGCAACGCTCCACACCACGTTCGCCCTGCTGCGGGAACCGTTGAACGCGGCGTTGGCGCTGGCACGGGATGCCCCGAAAAGCCGCTGGCGGACGGTGCAGCAGTGGGCGGTGAACCGGATGTACACGTACGCGTTCAGCATGGGCTGCCTGATGCACTGGCGCGGTGGCTGGAGCGTGATGGAGTCGTACTTTGGTGAGTTTCACGTGCGGTGCGGTGCGGTCCGTCTCAAAAACCCGCCTGGGAAGCTTCGGAGGGTGAGAATGTAAATAAGTGTGATCAAGTAGCGTGTAGATTATGACGATTATTCACGGTCATTAGGATAATTGGTGGGGTATGTGAGCCATTAACGACACAGCAAGAGACTGTGCATAAACACGTGATTCAATGGTGCAATGATTGGTTGAGTAATCAAGCCAGATCATGTAAATGTACTGAAGCGCTTGTGTGATCAACAATAAAAATTAACAAAAAGTTCAAATTATAAATTTGATGGTTAGTGTTGATGGGTTTGTCCTGAAAAAAGCTTCCCGAAACGTTTTGAAACGAGTCGTGCACATTGCATACTTTTAGGCTGATTCTGTCAAACGACAGTAAAAATGTAGGGTTAACAAAGCGTTTGGCTTGCAGATTGCATACTTTTGGGCTGAGTTAGTTTATCTCCGCTGAAAAGTATGCATTTTGCCGTACATGGACACATGATTATTGCTGCATTGCTGTTGTATATTAACATTTTGTAAAAGTTTAATTTGAAGAAACTGTTAGAAGATGAAAAATCTAAAATAAATCCCTAACATTATGAGGCAAATCTCTTCTCTCATTCAAAACAATCTACTTTCAAAAATAAACAAATAAAAGTATAACATTATATTGGTGCTACTACAATTATCAAGATTAATACCTATATGACACGACATAAAAGCGCTATAATTGACGCAAATAAATTGCCACTAAAATTAAAAAAAACCTAGTTCCCGCCATAGTCGCCCTGTCCCGGCACCGGTGGCAGAGTCATCGCATCAATTTATAATTGCCCCGCTCATTCATAACCCATAGCAAAACGGAACCCAAACGTCCCGGCACATGATGAGCGTTTATCAACGCGTGCCTCGGCGTACCAGATAAAATCCATGGCGAATCCATCATCCACCCGGTTCCTACCACACACTATGACATCATAAATTAACCTGTAAAAAGCTACATCCACTTTATTGCGCTCACCCGCTCGGGTGCCACCTTCACGCGTCCATCGGGCGCACGCTAAAAATAGTGACACCAGCCATGTGCCGGTAGTAAAAACGAAATTCCACTCCTCTGCGCTGCTTCCGTTGTTTGGTTTTAGTTGCCATTTTTCATCCCTCAGGTTCGCTTGTTATCCTGGCCGGCTTACTTTCATCCAACTGCACGTGCCAATCAGTCAACTTGGCTGTTTTTGCACACACACACACACAATTACGCGATACCTTCCCGACGATAGTGTAATTGCATAAGGTGGCCTTCCCTTAGCCCTCGGCGGAGGCACATTTGCACCTATTAGTGCCATTTAGCTCAAACAGGCTCCAGTCGGACCAGATCCAAAGGGGAAGCGAAGTAACACGGGTGGAGCGCGGACGCATCGAGTGCTCTATAATCGATTATTTGCCCGATAATTAAATCACCAATATGTAACAAGCGCCTACCGTCCGGTGTACATGCGTCAGGAATGCTCTCGTTCAGATGATTTTTTGTTCGCTCTCCTTCATAATTATACGCTGACAATTCTAGTTTGTTTAGTTCGTTCGCATTTTATGCATCCTTCGTTTGATTGCCCTCCAATTCATCCGTTCTGTTTACCGTTCCCGCCAGCCTACGACCGTGTTCGCCCCCTGTCACCCGTTCTCACGCGTGCATTTAATCTTTTCAGCATTTAATCTACTGCCCGCCCTGTCGGTGTCCGCGATCTGTCTCGTGGGCCTGGTGATGGCGAAATCGGTCCGAAATCTACTAGCGCCACCATTCATCATCCTCACCGACCGAAAGGAGGCAATGTTTAGCTTTCCGACGCGCTTCAGGATGAAGGTAAATATTTGCAATCTATTAAATCGATTGTGCTGACCACAAAAAAAACTCCGACGGGCCGCTCGAGAGGCGTTGTTTTGGTTTGCCATTATGCTGTTGGTGTGTTTTTCTGTTGCCTTTTGCTAGTCAGGGTTAAGGGGAACCAACATCGCTCGCACACCCTAGTGGTTCGGGCGGCAAAAAGTCGACGCCAGTTGGGGGAATTAAGATGTGTATCGGTTTTGGTGGCGGTGACAGGAAAATTATAGTTTTTTGCTGGAGCAAAGAAGGTGGCTAGTAAGGAGCAAGGAATATTCAAGCCATTTTTGATTCGGTCTCCATTGTTCACTATTTTTAGACGTTAAGAATGTGTATCGGATTGGTCGGAATGGGTATCCTGCATTAAATAATGAAGATGGATTTAATACGTCGATGGTGGTGAAACTGAGTCTAGTCAAACGTTAGTGAAAAGTGAAAGGAGAATATTATTAAAAAGATTGAAAAAAGATTATTAAAATTATGCAACAAAGTAAGCAACTCCTTAAAAACAATATTTTAATAGATTTATCTAATATATAAATAGAGTTTAAACTATGATCTTCGATAATGCAGAATGTGGATAATGTCGCACTCGATACTCAAATCAATCGACGTTACTCGATGGTATCGTAAAGGTTAGCAGCACTGAAATGTTTCAAGGCAAAAGCGGGTCGAACGAAAATCTTCCGCTTATCACATAGACACTTTCCCCTTCGAAACAGCATCGATCACAAACGGCCACAAGATAGCAAGACCACTGACAATGATGCTAAATTAAAGGGTGTCGCCTGTGAATCAAACATATGTTAATTATCTGGCATGGAATGTCTTCAGCGTCACTCTTTGTCCTTTGCACCCCATTCTGTCCGCCATGTCCGGATCACGTGTACTTCGCGTACGTCCACCGTACATGTATCGACGTATCTGATGTTCTACATTCCCAACGCGCCACAAACAGCAAAACAGGCCGAAAGCGTGTGAACATCAATGATAAGCATGTCTTCGTAGAAAGGCAATTTCTCAAACCTTCTCTCCACGGGCCGGACCCGCCCAGCTCGGGTTGCTCTTTTGTTTGGTTTCCGCGAGTTCGCTAGTCCCACGGCGCTGTTCGACGGGCAGCGTTGTTATCGTCGCAAGTATCGTCGAGTATTAGCTTATCAACCAAACACAAATAGCGGCACTGACAGCTTAAACCCCGATGGAACGTTCATGAAACAATAGCAGAGCAATAGAAGCCCCGATCTTTTCGCGCGCGCCCTGTGGCGCTGTGACCTGTTCTACGTTGTTGTTCGCATTCAACAACACACCCGATGTGCTAGAGTAGCATTTAAGCGACACACACACACACAAGTAGTGACCGGTGTTTCGCGGCATGTGAGTGTGCAGGATCGCATCTTCTCGTGGCGACCCGAAATCAAATCTCACCTGGCTCTCTTAGATAACCCGGAACAATGTGACATTTGCGTCTGCTGGTGTCTGCGACCATATACATACGTTTGCTGCAGATGCTCTCGCGTGCGAAGAAAGCTTATCAGCAAGCCCTGGAGCTTTGTTTGAAGCGTAAGGGTGAAGATGCAAATACCTGAACATTCGGACGCGTCCAATCAAAATCAGTTCGCCTATTGCTCTATGGTCATCGATCCGCAGGTCCAGGTGCGGGAGGCGATTCCAACGAAATCAACCGAAATCTCTCCCAACTTATCTTGGCTCCGGAAATATCTCGGAATTGGTGTAGCGCGATAGTGAACGATCGTCGATATGCATCTTCACACTACTTGGACGAAAATGTTTCAAAGTACGCACGCAGCGTGGAGCGCTCGTGGGATGCAAAGACATCGGATGATAAGCAGACACAGCCCCCGCACACTATCTTATCGATACCGAACCATGCATGAGTAGGAGCTGGCGTTGTGATGCATCTGCTGCCTCACCTGTCAGCATCTCACCATGCGCCTGACTGACAGCTCCTTTCGGTCTCCCATCTTGTGCCGGTGGAACCGCCGGCGGAGACGCCCCGGACGGTCGGAGGCAAGATGGACACATAAACAAAGGCTCGACGACGATGAAACTATAAAGCCATTGACATACTTCTGACCGTCAGTCTTCCAATCGGTGTCGGCTGGAGTGCAGCAGTAGTAGCAGCGGCGAGAGTGCGATTAGAGTGCGCATGCAGGAGCGTCCGCCAGTCTGTAGAATCTTGTACGGAACGGAAGAATCCAGCGTGCCGAGTGGAGCATCGTAGCTCGGGTAGCAATTAAGCCAATCTGGATAGTGGTGGTCGACACGCCCGAGGAGCGTGCCGTTTTTCCGTAGCGCTGGTGCTACCACCGTGCATATGAATGTACAGCAACAGGACTAAACGACCACGAACCCGACCCACCAGTGCGAGAGTGCGTGAACGATTCGGGACTTTACATTGCGTGCG
>KZ068993.1:4960-31966 GCA_002091845.1 Anopheles cracens
ACGAGCGTGCGCGCGGTCCGCTGGGACGGATTTTTTCCCTCTCGCCCCCCCCCCCCCCCCCCCCCCCGCCACTTCCTCCCAAGCGTGATCACTTTCAGCACCACTTCGCGTCGCGATTGCTTTGAAAGATCTTCTCGCGTGTGTGCGTGTCCGTTGAGGAGGAACCGTCGTCGCTTAGGCCCAGGTCGCGACGTCCACCATGACGTCACTGGTCACCCGAGGGGGTGGTGGTAGGGAGGTTTTATTTGGCGGCTGCTGGCGCGCTTCCGATATCGATCGGTGTGCGCCTTTTTGGAGACATCGAAGTGGGGGCTAGCTATGGGCGACCTTGCAAGCGTTTGCCGTAAGCGGCTCGATCGCCATCGTCGTCGTCGTCGTCGTCGTAGGTTTAGTGATCGTGAATTTACAACCGTGCACTCCGGAGGGCGGAAGGTTAGCGCGAATTGGTGGTTAAGCTTTTCGGGGTTTCGTCGATTTTGCTTTTTTTTCTCTCAATGTTTCTGTGTGACCGCTCGTGTGGAATTCGGAAACACGCAAAATTGAACAACTTTTCGGGTGGATGAGTTCCGACCCGTTGGATCATGCGGACCATACATGTAATGGAACGTTCATTTAATAGTCATTTTTTTGTACACTCACACATGCTCGCTTGCAAAAATAATTGTGAAAAAGACACCGAATCGGTTCCTTCATCCTCTGCGTGCAGAGCGACCGAAGACCGGAGATCGAGCAAATGATTACTCCCGCTTGCGCTAATAATATGGCGGAAAGCTTCTCCAAACGTTGCTGCTCCCTGCGCGCCTGCGCAGGTTGGCGGTGTAATAACGCCCGTGTAATGATCGTTAATTGATTCGGACAGTCGGGGCGATTATTAAAGTCGAGCGATTGACCCTCGATCGAACGCAGGCGGCATTAATAGGAACCGAACCGAAAGTTTCCTTTTACCCCCCCAGTGCTCCCGCTGTGGCTGTGATGTCTGTAATCATTCAATTTTACAAATCCTTTGGTGCAAAGTGGTTGGTCAAAGTGATTGATTGGTGCGTTCGGTGCACCTGGATCGCGGCGATACGGAAGTGGTACGGTTTGAGCTCGGAGGCACCGATAAAGGCGCATTAGAGGAATCCCCTTGAACCTGCCATATTTGGGACGCGGACAAGATTCGAGCCTCAGCCTCAGTTGCGAAAGCCGAAATGTCAAACATGATGTCAAAGGTGTAGCTTTGATGGCTGGAACGCTGAGTCGGTTCTAGCATCCATACGGGGAGTTCGCGAGTGGATGTCAATAGCGTCGCAGGCGGTCCATACAGTGTCGGGCGAAACGTACGCAGCCAGGTTATGCTTCTGCTTCCCAGGAAACGACTTGTGCAAGTCATTTGTATTTCATGTGTACTACGCATAAGGCGTTGTACGAGACTGTCAAATGAAGTTTCATATTGAAGAATAAATCTACAAGTTGTCAGCAAAGCAAGAAGGCTTCCGACATTCCTCCAAATAGCTTGCCGAAATGAGAGTTGGACGTTTAATTTTCATGATCATCCTTCAATAACTCTCATGAATATCCTTTGCCAACCTCTTCTCCTACGAACATTGTCGCATAAAATATAGATAAGTCCCTCAATTCATTGCCTAAGTTCTGCTTGTAAAGCATGTGTACTTTTCGTTCAATATCAGGGCGATTCCAGTTTTGGAGAACGTCTTGAATATTTTTTTTTATATACATTCCATTCACATATATCAGAGTTTCTACATTTTTGACATCTTATTTCTTCAATGAAGAGAGATGACATGATGATCAATCACCTAGAATCAATTTCGAAGTCTTCTGTGCGTGAAGAAACGCGAGACGTGCTTTGAGTTCTTCGATTTAGGACATTCCAAAAGGTTCCCGTCCGAGGTAATCCCCAGAAATTGTGAAACCAGGTTCTTTGGCTCGTACCTTCTTTTACAAAAAAAAACAGCTTTGTGTTGAAACCACTTCCGCCGAACCATTGCAAAATAAGACATTCCCGTTCGCGTATGTTTTGTGCGACACTGTACGCTATTTCGGAACAGGTTTCGGTTGTTTTGCTTCAATTTCAGAGCCAGAGCGTCAGTGTTGCCTAAAAAAGCTGATCCGTGATCGGTGCACCAGGAGTGATCGGAGTTGTGTTGTTCCAAACTTCTGATTCCGCTCCGGCACGGAAGGTCAAGTGTGCCGGGCTCGTGGAACAGCACACAAACCGGGGCTGTATTTGTCGCCCGCAGTAATGACTCCGTGAAGTTAATTGTCAACAATAGATATCCTGTTCGCGTGCTCCGGGATCATGATGTGGGAGGTAATAAAACTCGATTACGGTAATTTCTTCCTGCATGTCTTTAATTTGCGCAGGTAATAAACTTGCCACTTTATGCGAAATGCGAAACGAGTGCCATAGGCTGTTGGATGCACTTAGACTTCGTGGATGTGGCGGTATTTCCACGAATATTTCACTCTTATTGCGCATATGCGCTTAGAAAGAACGTTAGTGACATTATAATGTATGCATTATTGAAATGCAAACCAATATCTCCAGCATGCAATAGGATCGAAAGCTATTACTGCATGGTCTGACGGCTGTAGAAATGTGAAGATCAAGCGTTCAACTATCGATTGAACAGCTTGATTTCGAATCTTTCCTATTGAGGTAATTCCTGTTAGCTGATCGTTCGTTCTACCACTCCTTTGCGATATATTTTTACTTCAAACAGCGCGGTACTGGCATTCGCCGTTCCAAGCGTGATACACCGATTCGTCATTTGCTGGTCGTTTTCTAGTTCTATTCTAGGTGCGTTACGCCATCCGAGCGCAATGCAAAACGTGCGTGCCCGTTCGCAATTTCACCCGTCGAAAGTGCGCTCCTTGCAACCGTGTGTCCTTGTTTCGGATGACGCGTCGCCCGCTGACGACGATGACCGACCTAGGGCGCGCGAGCGAAGAGCGAAGGAGAGCGAGGGAGACCAGGAACTGCAGCCTCGAGAGTGTGTTGATCAGAATGTCCCTGACGGTTGATTGCTATTGTCAGCGATTTTTAACGCACACAGATGAGACTGCTCCGTTTGCTCACGGTGGCGCACGCACCGATGGGGCCGGGATTGGAATAGCTTCAGCGCATTTTGCAACACCAAGTCCACGACGGCGGGTGGTGCTTCTATTAGCATAATTAGCTCTAATCGTGCCGGTCTTTGTAACACGGTCTTTAACGAGGGGGCGAGTGTGTTGTCGTTTTGGTGTTGGAAAACACAGCGATCGTTGACTATCACTTTTACCCCTATTGGTGCAATTGATTCCGTTTTAGAATGAGTGAAAGGGGAAAGTCACTGCGTGTGTAATCCCCAGCACGTTCTAAGTATTTTGTAAATGTAAACTCCTATCACGTACGCGGAATGCATCAACGTCCAAGATGAGATATGGCTACAATTATGTCCTTTCTAAAACATTTGAGGCGCCACCGGTGAATGGTTTCTCCACATTGTAAAGCACAATCGCATTTAAGGCTTATAAAAGTGATTTTTCTAAATCGTAGGAAGCATTACAGTGTGCTAAGAGGAAAATATATTCTTAAGAATTAGATATTGTGCAATGAAGCTTAAAAATACATTAATAAAGTATTTTGCGGTGAGCATTGCCTACTTTTAGGATCAGTTTGTTTATGTACTCGTAAAGTATGCAAACCGCATAACGAATACAGTTTCTGATGCGTTTTCAACAGTTATTTCATCTACTTATGACGGTTCTTCTAAGGGGTTTCTTTGTCCAAAACTGTGGCAGTTTTGTGTCAATAGTCAGATAAGAGTATGGCAACTTCATATTCGCCATTTTACCTTACAATTGAGCACGGGAGTAAATGTTTTTTGTATGTCTAACACATACTAGTGTGAACTAAATAAATCGCCGGAGAAGCTAGACAATTCATCTCGCAACGATAAAGTGTGGTTTAAGCGTGGGCCATGACGTCGAGAAGCTTCACACGGCTGGTGCTCACCAGGAATCGCACAAAGAACCACCAACAACACAGAGCATTGTTATCATACACACGGTCAGCTCCGACCGGCCATGATTAGAAGCGTAGCAAAAGCGCGTACGGCAAGCTGGTGCGATATCTTCCGGTTCCGCTTCGACCGACACCCCGACGCTCGATGAGCTCACTTGAACTTTCAAAGCCGGACCCACTTCCGAATTCTAAGCGACGGTTCAATTATTCGACCCTATTTAGACGATGGCGGACAGCTAACACCGTCGGGTGTTTTTCGCCCGCACGTGGTCTAAAAATACATCTGAAGATTCGCACCGTGTGGGTAGTTAATCGACTTATTGATGCGACCGGTTCGCGGTCCATCGCCTTGAGGTTGGGAACACTCCCTCGCACCTCATGCCGCAGTCGCCAATCGCAACATCGACATCACCTGCGAGCTAATGGCTTCATGTTGCCCTTGACAATGGTATCGGCTGGCCGCCGTCGGATCGAATCGAATCCCAGCACCAATACCATAAACATCATAAGCTCTGAGCGATCGCAATGCATTAAGAACTTCGCTGGCAGCCTTTTTCGGGGCCGGTGCCACACAGAGCCCGCGAAATGTAGAGCTCCATCCGACGGTGCTCGTTTCGGCGCACGCTTAAAATGGCGTCGCTTAGCGCTAGGAGCATGGCGGCAGCTTCTAGCTCGGCAGCTTAGAGCGAGCGAGACGCGATCGATGCGCAATGCCTGCTCCCTCCTTCGATGAGGGGCAAACCTCTCCCCACCTGCGCCGTACCCTGCCCCCCCTCCTTGGATCATCGATCCATCATGGTGGTGCACGAATGCCAATTGCTGGGGTCTGCTTGCTTGCTTGCTGCACTCAACGGCCTGACGGGGTGGCAAATCCAGGAAGTAAATAGACGCGCCGCTGCGGTTGTGTGCGTTGTTTCAAGCGCGCTCGCCACCGAAGTAAACAATCATTTTTCCAAGGATACTCTAATCGTCACCAACACCACGGCACACCGGGCCACTTGCCCGCATAGCGCGCGGCCGTGTGTGAGTGGTGCGTTTAGAAAAAGACACTACCCACTGCCGTCGGGGTCGGGGGGCTAGACGTGCGTGGGCTAGAAGGAGACGGAACGCAGCGCACTAACCCTTCATGGTTGTGCGCGCGGCGAGTGCAGTTGGTAGAAAGTCCCCTTATACAGGAAGTGGTCGCGCTGGCCGCGGACGATGGGCCGCGATGATTAGTAAGTGAATGACTTACGAGCGATGGGATCCGTCTCAATGACAAAGCCGAGAGTAGGGAGGGCGTTCGAAATAATAGATTGTGGTGTGAGTGTGTGTGTGCGTGTAAGTGTGGGAAAGAAGCTTAGACATTGGCCTGCGCCTAGGGTAATAAGGATCTGACATTGAGCAGGCATCTACGCGTACGCGTTGAAATTGCTCCCTGGAATCGCTTCCCCGCGAAAGAAGACTTCTTGCGAACGCTCACCGCGCTTGCGATCGACAGCGAAGTGAAGCGGCATATCGCACCCTTAAACACACAAGGGCCGCTCCCAGTGCAACAGGCCAGTCAACAAAAACAACACACACACACACGCCCGAGACATTCACCAGCTGTCTGATGGAACCCAAACGTGCCCCGTGTGCGCAAATGACACTTTATGATTTATGACGGACGGGCGATTAAAGCAATAACAGCTACAAAAAAACACGAATCCTTTCCATCGTCGCTGCGATCGTACTGCTCAACTACTCAACCCCTCCCATGGTTGAGAAAGTGCATCCTCAAGGACCGAAAGGCATCCCCCCCCCCCCCTCAATGTGCACCGCGTACACCCCATGGCTCGCGCTGCTCAATTACAACCATTTATTGATCATTTATTGAATTCCAGCGCCATGACGACGGGAACGGCGGCGAGCAAACGTGTGTTTTACGCTCACCCCCGCGGCCGATTACAAACCGCTCCCCGTGTCGGTGGGTTTGCTCGAGCATTCATTTACTGATGAATTTACATTTACGAAGCAATTGAGCGATCGCACAAGCGTGACATTGTGTGTAAACGGTGGCGAATATCAGAACGGATCTCGTTTACAATGCAGGATTCAACGCTTGGTAGCGAAGCTTCAGATGACGATTCGGTTGATTCGGTTATGGTGGAACCGGGAGCGTGTTTCATAACATTAGTGCAATCTTGACAGTGTATTCTTATTGATTCTGGATTATTGGCCTTTTAAATGACTACAAACCTCTACTTGGGCATGTGTAAAACGTGGAACTGCCTAAAGTACCCAGCAATAGTTATCCATCGTATTTGGAATTTTGTACAATCAAAAATACTCGATGGCTTCGATGAGTGATAGTCATTTCAATGTCTCACCAAGACAATTCAGGAGAAAGAAACTGACTAGCAAAATGTATAAAATATAATAAAATTCAAATAAAAAAGATCATGAAACTAATCTGTTCCTTATTTTGCTCACCAAATGAAGTCATGATCAGTTGATTCTGGTTTGACAATCGCAGTTCATAATATTATTATTATTGGTTCTTTTAAATTAGTTCAACATTACATAGCGAACGCTCTACTTGGACATGTACAACACGTGAAACTGTCTAACATATCTTAATAGTTATTCAGAGTTTTTGTAATTTTGTACTATAAAAAATACTCGATTACTTGAGCGACATTCATATCCATCTCTCGCAAAGACTGAACTCTTCTGGAGAAAGACACAGAACAACACAATGACTACCAAAATGCATCAAATATAATAAAATACTTAAGGACAAAAATGAAACTAATCTAGCTAACTAATGTTCTTTGCATTGCTCACCAATTCAAGTCATGATTACTAGATATGCCGTGATTAAGACTGAATAACGATTGAAGACAAGAAAATTAAAATAAATTAACAGAAATGGTCATAACATCGATCGAGTTTCAGGTCAGGTTTTCAAGAAAATTAGCTTTAGACAAACTAATTACGGCTCAAATGACCCAGTCTCAGCAATGACTGGAGCTTTCAATGAGTTATATGCGAACTTCGACTTCAACGAGACACTTGACGCATTTAGAGATCGTCTGCGATTTATATAATAAGTTTTATTCACTGTACCTTATTCATTAATTGTTTCTAGTTAAGCCAATGTGTGGCAGACTAGACAAGTTAAAAAAAAGCGAAAAATGCCTAAAAATATGAAAAACAAGCTGCTTGAAAACATGTTCTTTGTTGAACGAGTTGATAGGTTAAAATGTTTTAAAATTAATTAATTTTGTAGTCAAAGAAATACAATTTATTCTTTAGAATTGAATTTGAAAGAAAATAAGTTCTATAAAGAGCGTAAATTCTGATTGAAGATGACGTTGTTCAACAAATGCGAAAAACTTCTGAACAATCATACAAAATTATCCAAACCTGGAGCTAATTAATAAAAGAAAAAAAACTATAGCAGGGCTTTATAATTTATTAATCATCCATCCACAACAATTTCATACCCCACCGTCCAACATCGCACAGCACAAAACAAAACCACCGCCGCCGCCATTCTCCGATAATCACGCGAATGCATATCACCTCCCCTCCCCGATCTAATTGCCACCATTACGATCGCGCGAGATGATCAAGCGGCGAACGTAAAACCCGGCACGGCACACGGTTCGATGACGGTGGCGGTGGAATCTCGTGCACGCGAGCCACTGCGCCGCATGTTCGACTTTGCTCCCCTCGGCGGTACGCGACACGATGATTCGGTTCCCGATTGCTCCCGCTTTTCCCGACACACCCGTGGGGAAGAGAAGGAAGGGTGGGTGAGTGTGTGGGTGGCGCCACACCCCCTCCCGTGGGGGTGAAACCGGCTCCCGTGGATCCGATCTATTTCGAGCGCGCGGTACAACCGACCGGGAAAGTGCACACACCGACGCCAAAACGTGAGCCTGCGTTTCGGGTGGGGTGGGCGGGTCGGTTGCGAGATGTCGCGAAAAGGGAACGTGTTATTCCCGGTTGTTGGCATAGGTCCCGGGTAGCCAAGGCAACCGCGCAACAATGTGATCTGAGATACGGAGAGATGGCGCGAGTGAGAAAGAGTGCGGGAAAGTGAGAAAGAGAGAGAGTAACCCGAACTCACAACCCGGACCTACCCCAAACGAGGCGTGAGTGGTCGATCTCTCACCCACAGTGGGATGGAGGCGGACGGTGTCTCACTGCTCCTGATTATCATACTCCACACACATCCACAACAGGAAAGTATAGCTCTCCCCCCGCAGTCCCAACGGCCAAGGGTGGATTGGGGGTGGTGATGGGGATGATGTATGCAAATAGCCTGGTCCCCCCCCCCTCCCGGCTCGGGTGACGAAGCGCCCCCACACGCGCATGACGCGGAGAGATGTGAGAACGCGCGATGCCCCAACAAGCGAGACACCGCGAGATACACAAGGTTTTTCAGCTCACGGTTTGACCGGTTGCTCTATCGTTCGCTCTCGTGCGCTCTCTCTTTCGCTCTCGCTGATTCTCGCATGCTTTTTTCCCCCTGTTCACCATCAACATCGCCGCAGGGCTCCCCTATCTAGGCATTCGCCTTCGCCGTTGAACTTGGGGCGTATAGAAAGGCCTATCGCGCGCGTAAACATGTTTACATTGAAACGTGCGAATCTCACCCGGTCGAAGGTAACGCGCGCTTGGCTGTGTGTGCGTGCGTTTTATTGGGATTTATTTCTGCGTTGTTATTGTTGTAATCACTTTGTGGAAGTATTTTTGCTCATGTACTTAAATTCTGTTCCAGGGTGTTGTGTAGAGGGTAGACTATAGGGTAAGTTTCTGTGTCATATGAAAGAATTTTTGAACTCGTGCCACCAAAATCTTGAAATCGATATGTTTGACCAACTTTCAACCAAACTCCAAAGCAACACATTACAACAACACGCCTCAAAGTACTTGCAAAGTAGTAACATCGTCTTTTGAATGCTCCGTGATTGTACATGATCGTCATCAATACGCTAGAATCTTGGACAGACCGCTCAACTTCTCTAAACTGCCATTTTGACGATGCTCCTACTCAGAAATTTTCTTAGTACTAAATGGTCTGTAAGCGACGAGAGATTACTAATTTTATCCCATCTTACACAAGAAACTTCTTATGCTGTTATGTCTGTACTTGAATCTTGTTTCTTACCGTAAGGGTTAGGTTGAGGCCTTATGATAGTAATTGTTAAACATTGGAAGACGGTAATTCATATAGTTTATTACCGGAGAGTCATTCGAATCATAAAACTAATCCATCCATCTCTACAGATATAAGAAAAACTTTGAATGATTTTTAAGATTTTTTTTTTAATTGATTCTACCAAGTTTCAAATATGTTCCAGCTGAGGGACAAGCCAGTGGTGCTTTGAGTTAGATAAGCTCCTAGAGCGTTGAAAAGAATGCCTAATGATTTGAAGAATGCCTAATGAACAGTCTTGAAGCTTTAAAGAATTGCAAATTTTCCAAAGATCTAAGTTAAGATTTGTAAAGCAGTTTTGGAGAAACCTGCATTATCGCAGATTCAAGATTCACATCAACTCGTTAACATTTTTATTCTGATTCATGATTTGTATCGAATCAGTCCGCACAAACACATCCAAAGCTATTTCGATCATCTCACGTAAATTCTTCCAAAAATTCCTACTTAAATCCAGGACACTCCAAAGCCTCTCCTCCTCCAAAGGTCCATCTGGCACAATCATCCCGAAATATTTCTCCGTTCGATCGTTTATCGCCGTCACGTTTCGCCCAGGTGCTGTGCGTCGAACGGCCACCTCACGCCACCGCTCCCCAGCTGTAATCCGATTTATTGACCAATTTACCGCCTCGGGAACGGTTTACCTTGAGCAGGGCGGCATGTGCTCCCGAGGGCACATGGAAAATGAAACGCGCCCGTCCGGCATGTGAGGCCGGCCGTGCCGGTTTTCCCAGGCACCGAGGCGAACCTCAGTGTCATTACCAGCACTGGCCGCAAAGTGTAGAAAGTAGGGTTAAGGAACAACAAATCGTTCTGCGGGGCGACACCGAGTGTCCGCCGAATGTATCGGACACAGTTCGGAGGCTTCCCGGCACTCTGCCCGTTCACGCACCCAGCTGTCCGGTCGCAAACACGAGATACGACCGGGATGGCCGGTGGAAATTACGATCATCACGTGCCGGTGCAACGAGTCGCTATTTTGAGGAACCGCGCCGCGCACACCATTGCTTTCCCGATTGGACAAAATACAAACAGCACGTAAGTGTCAGGCAGGGCCACTTTTACTTGCCTGTTTGCTTACCTACTCCGCGGCGTAGAGTAAGAGTTAATTACGCGATGTGGTCAACTTTGAGCTGCACGGGGTTGCAACATAATAAAGCGCGTACACACACACACATGGGAGGTTTACTTTCGACTCCGTTTCGACACAATTTGTCGTCCGGATGAGTGAAAGAGAATCCCGAGCATATTGATAAATAGCGCAGAGGTGCGTTCAGTTCGGTGTGATGAAACCAACTGCCACAACATGAAAAAGTGTTTTTTGCACACACAAAAAAAAAACAAAAACGACGACGGAAAAGCTGTCATTTCACCCGTCACACTATCAGACGCGAAACTCGTATCGCGAAACCCTATAAGGCACGTACGTGCAAGACGCCCGGTGTTGTTCTCGTTACTTTTGCGTACGCGCGTCCGTTCGCCGGTTCAGTTTCCTGAACCATGTGTGCTGGCTGGTGGTGTGATTAGCATAAGTCAATGTTGTTGTTTTCTTGTTTTGGTTAGGTGTGTGTGAGTGCGTGTTTGCTTTCTTACTCTCACGCACCGCATCGTGTGATTGGTGAGCACCACTGTCACAGTCCAGACCAGCACAGAAAGGGGTCTGTAATTTCAGCCCGGTCTGTTGATAATTGCCGGCTGATTCCCAAATCGGTGGAAAAGCGCGTTCGGTGTGTGTGTGTTTGTAAGGTGCGATAAAGCTGCTTATCGTTTGGGCTGGTTCGTGCGTTTGGGGAGATGCAACTAGTCGAGTGTTTATCTAGAAAAATACGATACCGAAGAATGCAACTCGAAAGGGCAAATGCACCTGCGTAGTACGAGTTGTGTGTGCAAAAAACAAAGCTCACTAGATAGCTTATTACAAATGGAATGAATAGAAAATTATGCATAAAACCCGTCCAGTGTTTTGGGAGCTTTCAGCAGCAAGAATATGTTTGGAATCCATAGCTGAGCAATTGAAAAATCTAATCTTTTTTATGTTCCATTAGCTGTTACACTTTGATTTATTGAGTTTAAGTGATCTTTTCAAAGTTTATGAGACTTCATGGCAACAAATAACATTAAAAACACTTTAACCATAACGTTTTACACGTACTAGACGTGAATCTTTCAACATGTAATATTCTATCAATTGATGAAGCAACTATTGCAATATAAATAAACACAAAATGTTTGATTAAAAAAAAATAACCAACGGAGAGCTGCTAAAAACAAAGTAATAATTAAAATGAATTACAAAGTATTTAAAAAATCACTAAAAATGTTTCAATGCTTTTTACGCATATAAAACGCATAAAAACCAAGCGTGAGATCGTTATTTCTCCTGCGAAATGCAATACTGTGTGAACAAGTTGTTTTCTCGTTCATGTTATGGCTTTCCTCCGAACATCTGGGGTCTTTGACATGTTGCGAATGAGACGATCGGCGCGATTGGGAAGCAATTTTCGGCGCTTGGTTTCATTGATTTCGGTCGTTCTCATGAGAGCGCGACAGAGAAATGGAACGGTAATTGATGCGACCTTATCATCAATAATGTATGACGGCCAATTATTGCATCATTAACCGTTAAACGGGATATCATTTGTTCCGTCCGATCGCTCGTGGTGATAAATTTGTGAAATTGTTTGTTTGTCGCAATCAGTTTAATTTACGTTTTTTTCTTCGTTTTGCGCCGAAGTCTGCAGAAAAGATCACACATAAAATTATCTCACGTGCCTTTAGAAAATACATTACACAGGAATGTTATTGAAATTTTAACATTGTATTCCCTCGGTCTACGCACGGATCGTACGGATACATTGTGGCGAATTTGAGCGTATCATAACCCCGGCGCAACACATCCCGACGCATAGCACAGTCAGACACGCCGATGCCTCGATTAGATAAGCCCGCCGCAAGAATGTATTGTCTGAGGTCAGTGGAAGTCACGCATTAAGCGCTCCGGCACAATGCACCGGCGCGGCCGATCATCCGACGCGGCCAAATGGATGAATCGTGAGGCAGAAACGACCCATCCACAGAAACGATCGTCTCGAAGGAGATAGTTTTCTCCGGCTCGTTCGAAGCGCCCTTTGTCCTGTTTCTTTCACCTCCACATGGAGCACACGGAGCAGCGGCACAAAGGGCCACGCCGAGTTAACTGTACGCTTGCATAATTTCTCGTCTCGCCCCGGACGGAATGGGACAAAACAAACGGCGCGAGAGGAATTTAAGCGCAACATGAAGCAGAGGCAGCAGAGGCAGCAGTAAAAGATACATGACGCGATGGATGGAGCACCGAAAGTGAAACGGTGGGTTATTTATGCCGAGAGGAACTGCAACAAACCGGGGGAGAGAGATAGCAGTGCGCGGATGCAACGCGATGGCGGAACGAATCGTTCAATAAAACCGGTTTTGCGTGTTTTGCAATGGGGTGGCTGCAGAAACCGCTGGAGCAAAAGTGTGTGGTATTGCATTTTTTCCCACAGGCAAACACAGTTCCTCTTGGGATTCGATATTCTCATACACATCAGAACATTATTATGTCATTTTTGCCCGGTACAACTGTTATAAAATTACACTTTAAGCGGCATTCTTCTAGCGTGATCGTGTTGCCGTCGTTTTTCTCTTCGAGTTTGTTTGTTTATGTCGTGTTTTTTTGGTCACATTTTGCTGTGGTAGTCTTCTAGCGGCCGGTCGTAACTCACCTGCAAACGAAAAAAAAAATAAACAGAAAAAGAATTGTTAGAAAAATCAAACACCATGCGTCTCCATCGGCAAATGTTTCTAAAGCGATCTAACGCTGTCTAAATCAGATGCGATACAACGCGAGCTTGTTTCGTGCAAATGTTACCGGAACCGAAAACAATAAATAAACAATCTTTCCTTGTCCACTCCGAAATGGGGAAAACCGACCGCGATAGTGTAAATATTCACATAAAATCAACGAACGAGCATCATCGGTTTCGGAAAATTTGATGTTGATCTGCTACGGAGCAGTAAGCGAAACATTTGTGACGCATCAATCACTGGTTGAAATTCATTCGATCACCGTGAAGTGAATCATTTGATATGTGAGCTATATGTATGCTAACGACCTTCGGATGAGCGAGATGCGGCTTCCATGTTGTTCAAACAAACGTAAAATAAATCATGTTTCCAAGACAATATGTTACAATCCTGTTACAAGAATGCTTCTTAAAGCTTCTCGGTAACTGATCCAGCTTCCGAACGCCCTACTGCTCGTACCCGCGCAGGCAAAACTTCAATCAAACAGCGGAGCACGTGCTCCGGTGGGTAAAACCATCGCTTGAACTTGGACGCCCGGAGTCAATGGCTTTCGAGATTAAGGATAATAGTTCACGGGGCATGTTTATGCTGTCAGAGGATTGACACCGCGAGGGTCGCAATAAAACGAATCGAAAGAAAGAAAAAAAACTTGTTCGGGTTATTCGTCTCGGTTTTTAGTTTGGCATAAAATGTTTCTGCGTGTGAGTGTGCGCGCGTTTCAGATATCAACCCGGTCGAGCCAGGGAATGAACTTGAATGGGCGCTGGAGCCCCGTGAAGATGCGATACGCGATGCGAAGCTGAGGGCGAAAAGAAATGACCATAATGATGAAGTGTGGCGTAAGCCGAAGAATGAGCGTGTTGTGTTGCATCGAGCGCAGTTCATCCTTCAGCCCCGTTGGAAGGGGAGATTGCATAACCCGTTCTGTGGGAAGCGTCCCGGAATGGAGTGCAAAACGCTCCGGGGGAAGGTTTTTTTTTGCTCTCTCTCTCTCTCGTTTGCTTGGATTCTTGTGTTTTACATTAGCCGATTCTGGTTCACACATGTTTGAATTCTTGGTGATGTTTTGTTTTTTTTTGTTTCGCCCAGAAATCAACCACTGTCAACGTTCGGAACAGCCATCAGCTTGATTGGTGTTTTCTCATCAATTATGCTTCTTACTGATTGGCTTTCATTTCAGTAGGGTGCTGTTGAAACAAAGCATTGAATACAAAATGCTTTCAATGGTGTTACAAGAAGAATACATTTGAATTTAGAGCTGTGTTTTCGTTTTTTATGTATTATATGAAGGAAAAGGACGTGTTCAATTAGCTCAAGCGTTGCTCGATTGTAAATGGTATGAAAAAAAAAGTAAATGGCTTATTTTTTTTTCGATTAAAGGTGGCATTCACCTACAAACAACGTAGTTTAGAATCCAAAAATGTACTAAAAATTCGGACAGAAGTCTGACATAACTAATAATATTAAAAAAGGTATCCTTGAGTATGAATCTGATGAGAAGAAAATTTACATACTTTCCTCTAACTAAGATTTATGTTTTATTGATAGAATAAAATAAAAAAAAAATGTTATGTTGAATCTGTCGATTTAACATTACCTAATTCCTGTGATTTATACCTTATTTGATTCAAATTGATTTGTTCTGAAAAAGCATTTTTGATATTACAAAAATACCATTTTAAAACTATTAATAATAATAAAGCAAAGCATTTATGCATCCCGCAACATGTTATAAATGGCCAAACATTACGCGAAATTAGGTCAGCGAACGATGGAAAAACAAGCAATCATCACCCAGAGACCCATCCAGCTCGGGACGATTAGTGAACGATCGCGGAAATTAGTTTCACGATCACACCCTCTGTTCGGCCACATATCATTCGGGGTGGGGGGTGGAATGTTTGGCCACCACCCCATCCTGCTCCGGTTTGGGGTCGGTGAAAAAAAAAATACGCAAAAATGCGTCTCAAACCGTTTCGACTCAAATCTAGGCCATTTCTTCCATCGGCTCCGAAGAAAGCGCTCTATCCGCACCTTAGACAAACGTGGGCGGTTGATTTATGTTGCATGAAGGATTGGTTAGGAAGAACATTTCCCCGTGCGCGCTGGATTTACCCCCAAACTGCGATACTCAAACTCATTCAAACGTTTATTCGAATATTAAATGTATTTTTCAACCATTTGGTGAGCCAATACCTCTAAGCCGAGCAAACCGACACGCACACGTGAGGGAACGACCTCTCTCTCGCCAATAACCTCCGACGGTGCGACAGCATAACGTACGAATCAAACCCCACCGGCAAACGTATCAATGCTACGGCCACGGTCATGGCGCCAGCACGAGTCGCCTATCGAGTCGCGATCTTTGCGAGCGACAGACACACGCTTGCACGCGGTGCCCTGCACATTCCTCACGCCGGCAGTGTGCGCTCGGGTTTCCTCCACTTTCGATGCACTCACACCGGTGCGCTCCACACCCACGACGCCCGAGACCGGTCGGGGCGCGCAACATAGGCAACATATTTCTGTCCATATAAAGTGCCCCATGCTGAAGAGCGAAACCAGCGTGAACACGTGAGTGGGATCTGTTGATGGCAGGAGGAGCAAAACAAAAAATACAGCAACAGGAACGCTGGATGAACGCTCCGCAGACGGTGAGACGTTGCTCCGCGGTTCGGCAAACATTCCGGCAAAACACTCTCCCCGGCAAGGGATCAACGGCTGGGCTCGGATGTGCTCCCGCTACACTCACTTCAAATGCACTTTAATCTTGCCAGCCCCACTTAAGTCGCCGTGCCGTTTCAACCTAACCCATGCAAAACGCCCTGCCACCCGCTCGAACACGCTCGCGTTTTTCTTTCGTTCCATTTCGCCACAGATCGGCTGGAGACGCTCGTTTTTCGCTCCGTACGCCGATGTCGAATTCAAACACACGGACAAACCCATTTCTTCGCCCCATCTCTCTCTCTCTCTCTAGTTCTCGCCTCACATCTCTGCACCGAGAGTGCATCGCACCAGAATGCATCGGGGGAGAGTGGGAGGTGAAGGGGTGAAAATATTTGTGCATTATCGCAAAGGCAACGACCTCCGCCGACCTAGCACAATGCAAAAGGAAAAGTGCAACGGCCAAACGGTGCAACGCAGCGACGAAAAACGCCCGCCGATCGTGGCGGGAAATTCAGTTGCACAGCGCACAAAGAAGAAAGAGAGAGAGAAGGGGAGAAGCAAATGGCAAAACGTAAAAAAACACGCCGCCAATTGCACCGCGAATGGAGTGGAAAAGGCGATAGTAAAGTGAATGTTTCCAAGAGCGCTAGAAAAAAAGTCATTGCCAATGGCTCGTTGGAAAGAGGAAAGGAAAACATACCGATCGCTTTTCTTGTGGCGAACGTTTGTCCGCCTGTTTCTTGCGCTCGGAAGGTACAGATCGGGTTTTTCTCCCAGGTCGTGGGTGGATGTACCGAGCGCCGCGGAGAAACTGCATCAGTTGCATCAGTGCCGAAGTGTGTGTGTGTGTGTGCATGCGGCGAAAGCATTCGATTCCGCTTCGGGCGTTAGACCATTAAAGGTCAATAAAATTGGAGCGTTGGCGTGAAGATTGTCAAAGAAATTTGTTTGTATTGCTATAACTTTGTTTTATTCCAGCACAAGATAGGCAGCTTCGTGTATATTTTTTTCATAAAAAGATCTCTTGTTTCATTTAAAACTATAATAAATATCATAAATATGGCAAAATGATAATTTTTCAGTTTTTTGTACTAGTGACCGTATTGTACAAATGATATATTCTTACAAGCTTTGGAAAAATGGACGTAGTTAAATTTAAATAAATTTAATAAATAACAAATAAATTTTGTTATTATTGGGATGGAATGAGATGAAAGAAATATTATAAAAACTATTGGTTTAAGCATCCAAAACAGCATCATTTGCTTATTTTTCGAGATGTTTCTTATCTCCCAATCATCTTGTAGCAATCATTTTCAAACATCTAAAGTCTTATGATTTCGTTTTCTAGTACTTAATATAAACCAGTTATATAAAGTCATTGGTTGCAACCTTAAAAGTAATCTTCGTAAGATCAAATGAGCAAAATTATTCTATTAATATAACATTGAGAATGTTAAATAATATTAAAGATATAATTGTTCGGAAATTAATAAAAACAAAAAAGGATGCATCCGATATACTCGTAGAAACCAATATTTTTGCCTATTTAGGCAAAGCTAGCGAAAACGCTAAAATATATAGAAAAAGATGAAAAATTATCAGAAATATATATAAACTTCAATTCAATCAGTAAAAAACCTTCTAAATAATAAGAAAATTTTCAGGAGTAGCAAAATTGTTGACCTTTTTAAAAACAACCCTGTCGGTAAGCATAAGTGAGGTATAAATCCCAATAAATATAGTGTTATGACAGTTGTAACAAAGATGATATGTTGTTTAACTTAATAATAAATCCATCTGTAATCTATTTTAAGCATCATTATTGTTTTTCTTTATTCTTTGATTCATTTTCTGCTCTTCGGCAGCAAATTTTACAATTATTTCTTCTCTCCACCAGTGCCCGGCTTAGCTTTATAATACTTCCCATCGGTATGTTTCACAAAAACCGCAAAGTGATGTGACATGTACGGCAGATTTGAACCGCAAACGCAATCACTGGCTCTAATTTGCGTCTATTAATCCTAAATCATGCCAAACGCCGCCCGTTCAAATTCTCGAGTCAGAATGAAACCAAAAAATAAACACCAACCCCCGGCGCTTTGCGTGAAAAATCTCCCAAACACCAGTGCAGCATGTCGGTATGTACGCTGTCACAGAACGTAAACAGTGGACGTTCAGTGGGAGCGAAAGGAGCCGAAAAAGAACGGCAAAACAACACTCAGAACGCCACAAAACAAACCGTCGGGAGGGGGCGGTGGAAAACACACACACACACACACACACTCACTGTCCACTCCGGATCAGGCGCTGGGCGCGAAACGCGAGAAGATGATGGCTTTACGCGCACTCCCCCCAAAATAGAACGTCCTTCGGCGAGGTGAAGCAAGGAACGACCCGGCGCGAGGCCGCCGGGGTGGAGCGTTTGGCAGCGCGTATCCGTACGAGCGTGAGTTCAAGTTTACCGAAGACGTTAAAAATAACGCCCTGTTGGCACACGCACACCTCCGTCTTGTTGTTTCCCTAAGGGAACGAGCGGCCGGCAAATTTCGCAGGACTGAGATTTACCGGTGGCCTTGGTCGCGTGTTTCGGCAGCTTCGGCGGGTTTTCCCACCAAGCAAGATGTCGCCCGGCACTGGAGCATGTTTAGCCGTTCGCTGGAACGTTCAGCTCAGCATCAGCAAACAAATGCCATGCAAACAGGCGAGGGCTCGGCAGCACGCGTTCCGCCGAATCCAGATTATCGTATGACAATCCCGTACCAGTCTGTTTGCAGACACACACGCGCTAAGACATTTGTTTAAATCTCGGCGAGTGCTACGCCCCGCACATGCACACGAGTCCAGGGAAAAGAAACAAATTGTGTGCGAAGAAATATGAAAAAAAAATCGACACACTGCGCTACGTACGCCACCACCCACACGGCACACACGGCCCGTTTTCGGTTCCGCTAACAAATCGCTCCGAATGCTCGCGGTGGACAGTTATCGAATGTAAACAAGTGGGCTATTAATCTGGCGGGCTGTGAGCAACACGCGGCAACATACACACACACACACACACATGGACATGGTTCGGGTGTCCATGTTCCACGGCGTGTTGCTTGATTTGTTTTCCTTTGTGCGTCAATTTAACCAGGTGAAATTGAAGGGATGTTGGTGACGTATGGAGCAGGGCCAATATTATTTCTGCCAGGTAGGAGATGGACGCTCGCATTGCTGGATAGAGGGATGAGTTTGGTTCGTTTCCAACTTCCACGACGTTCTTCTAAGTGGCATTTAGTGAGAAAACTGACTTTAATGTTTCAAAAACAAGATTAATTTTTTCAACTATTCTACTCTAGGTGGACTCTAGAAACATATAGTGTATATTTTTTTAATTTTGTTCATCTCTAGAACACATTATTTGAAGAGTGTCGTTTGCATGAGATTCCAAGGAACATCTTTTGAAATAACCTATTCTTAAGATCTTAGTTATAACTGGTGGCAGGGATGAACTCTTAGTTACGTAGGGATTGTCTTCTAGATACCTTCCAAACAATCAAGATATCTTACTCACGGCAGACAGATTCATCCATTTGGCGAAATAAATGTCTTAGCTCCAGGTTTAGGCTTAAGATCCAGCAAGATTCCAGCAAGACCCATAACTTGATGTGATTTAGTTATTGAAATACTGGATTCACATATCACGCCGAAATCTGATGGTGACTTGGATATGGATATCTCTCGATGTACTGTGTGTACTGTAAAGCTTCCAGTGTTTTGAAGGCCTAGTTTGCCTCAAGATTGTATGGCTGATTTCTGCTTAAACTGGCTCGATTGGTCATTTTGTATACGTTAAATCAATCTACTCGTACGTTTATGCCTAGTGTTATTTACTTCCTTCAACGCGAAGAATTTATACAAAAACCATTTCCTACAACTACATTATCAGTAAACCCACCTTCTAGGCGTTCCCTCCTAAACCTGGCCGTCCGAAAGTCTCTCACTAGTCTGGACGGGAATTAACGCTCAACCTATCCGACCGTAGGCTTTCGCACGTTTCAGCATTTGATTGTGGCACCGTCTGTGATTCCCATTTCTTTGCGCTGAATGCTTGAACTCGTCAAAGGTCACGTTCACGAGCCGTGCCGACGTCTTCGGAAGCGATACGCGGCTGTAACCCCTCCTATTGTTTGGCAAAAGATCACTTCCGTCCTTTGCCCCCGGTGGAAGGCAAAAAAGGCGCCTTCCACAAGAAAAGCACTGGTGGATGAAAACAAAATGTCAGCTATTGAACGTCAGTTGAAATGGCAATAAAAACGAATACGTAATTACGGTTTTTACATATTTTACTTAACGGTTTAGAAGTCTGAAAATCGTTCCTAAAGAATCCGGAAGTTGCAGCAAGCGCAACAGACAACAGCCATACTGTTTACACACAATGCATAGCAGACGTAGCGAGCGGGGGCACAATATTTGAGCTGATCGCGCAGTACGAAAAACCGATAAAGCAGACATTTTTATTTTCACAACTGCATTACAATCCGACAATGGCAGTGTCTGCCTGTAAGACGTTTGGGTCGTGCTGTACAGCCCACTTGTTTTGTGCCGCCGCTGCTGCAGCGCTATCTAGCGTTGAATAGAAAAGGCACGCACTCACAGCCGCTCTTATCACGCCCACTCATACTCCGTCCTCCCAAGCTCAAGGCAAAACCGGACTCCACTGATAGCGGGATAGATGATTGTGCGTGCCGTTTCGTACCTATCTATCGCTGCCTAACCAGCTGCTTTCGTCGTCTTTGCCCCACTGTGCGTGTATATATGGATTAGGGGATCTCCAAGGCTATTAGGAGGCGTCAATTAATTACGTAAACGGATGGTACAGGAAAACGATCGCGCCCATACCTTACCCAACACCCACTGTACACACACTCACACGCACACACCAAACCAACCTCGCAAGTTCACGCATCAAAAACGCAACCCTTCCAGCGTACCAACGGTGGCCCCTTCTCTGCGAGGGCCTACCCGGCGCGCGTACAATCTGGGTCAAAGACAAGGTTACTGCGTGTGATTTTGCGATCCGGACTAAAGCGCGACGCTCGTGCACGCACACACACTCTCGCCACTCTCACGCTCTCGCGCGTTGCCGCGGAAACGAAAGCTCCGAACTCAGCTGGCGCCGGCAGTTTGTTTTACGGATTTTTCGGCAGGGGCGAAGCTTCGGCTAGGGCGGCTGTGACTTGCCGTGGCTCATCTCGGCTCCGTTTTACTTTCGTCTGTGGTGTGTGTAGATGAGTTTCGATCTCGTTTCTCACCCTGTCGGGTAGGGGTCTCGGACAATACGGGGTTGATTTTTCCGCTTCAGATTGGAAAGAATAGGAAGTTTGGAGGGGTTGGAGACAGAGGCCAATATTAAAAATCGTTTGGATGGCGCTATTACTAACATTAGGCGCATCTTCGTGTTCAGCCGTGCGACTCATTTCACCTGTTTAATGATGAGCGTGAGGCGATGCAGGCACCCGGCATCTTATCGCGCGGAAAGAGAAAACAACGAAGCGCGTTGCAATGTTGACATTATCTGCCGTTTTGTGTGACACTAAATAGAGTCATTAGGGCGAGAGTGTATTAAAAACGAGTTAATATTTGTTTTTTTCTTTTGTTTTTCATCGGTGTGATTCGTGACCCCAGTACTGCCGAGAGGAAGAAACTGTATATCAGCGTTGGGGAAGTTTTATGTTTTGACAAAAGACTAAGGCATATCTAAGGTTTAAAAGGTCAATTTAGAATGTTTTTTTTTGATAAACTATTTGACACTTTGAATATTACTATTCCATTCTGAATTATTTGTATATGAATTAACCTTTTTTAATTTTTAATTACCAATCTACAACCTATTATGAGTATTTTAAATAACCTTGAAGATTTTTTGTCGTAAATTTTGTAAAAAATTGAACAAGGTCAACGCATGAATTCCATTTACATATTTTTATCTCAGTTTTGGAGAAATGTGTAAGTTTTCCCATGTTGGCTGATAAAACATTTATAAAGATTAAAACGATTTATAGCGAATATTAAGATGTGATATTTTTTAGTGTATAATGCAAAATTCGAATGTTTAAATTTCAATCATCTATAAACAAAATTTAATATAAATACTTGTTTGAATGTGACGATGATTTCTCGACCATAATCAAACATAAGTTTGATCGTTTTTCGTTCAATAGCTTCATATGCAATGAGAAAAAGCAATTTATGAAGCAAATTGCAGTGAAATGTTGAAGAGTAAAACTGTTTTCTTTTCTCGCATCATCCCTCAAGTTCATGCACGATCGGTGCAAGGTCCCAGAGCAGGCACACCCAAGCAGGCAGCCAGAAACGCACCGGGGCGGCCCACAACCAAAGCCCCAATGTCGTCATGTAACGGATTCAAATGGTTTTAACCTTCGACGCGAAAGCGGACTCGGCCCGGCGCGAGCCACCGACCTTCGCCTGCGTAGGGGGTGGCAGTCGAAACCGACCGCCTGGAAGGGATAGCTCAGCCACCCGACCCGCTCCGGCGAGGGATTATGCAAAGCTGTGTAAACTGAATCATGAGCCGGCGGGTTCGACGCCGTCGGCTGTCGATGATGTAAAAATGCGGTGGAAAGTGCGAACCGACGTGGGAGCGCAGACTTCCGGTCTGCGGAGCGGTTCCATAACATGTATTTTTGTAGGATACAAATATTCCAATTTTTGAATATAACTACTTTTGTATAATGTGCCATATTAAAAAAAAACACTGGTGCTGGAAGGAAGCCCAGCTACCTCAGCATGTTTTCATCATCCAGCGACAACGAGATTATTCAATTAGCGGACGGAGACGACGGCAAAAAGAGACCCCCGAGAAGAAGGTAACCACAGACAAAATGATCCAGCAGACAGACACACTCACAGACAAACCAAACGAAAATCACGCAAAAATAAATCGAAAGCAAACTTCGGTGGAAAGAAGATCAGCCGAAGAAGCCGAAACCGGCACGCGTTATTCGGTTTTTGTGTCACGGTCACGAGCGAGCGCGAGCTCGCGCGCGAAAAAAGGCCGCCGCGGCTGAAAGAAGCAGAGAGAAGAATGAGGTGCCGCAAGAGGCCTACTCCCCAAGCCTCCCCATTCACACACACACACACACGCAGGCATGGACTCGATGAAAGAAGGGAGGAAGTAGTTGATCAAACATCATCTCCGACGACGTTCCTGCCGGTGGATGAGGTTCGCACGCGATCGTGAGATTTTTGGGACTTTGGGAGAGAGCCGATGGAGGGAGGAAACGATGCGGAAGATGGCGAGCAGGATCTTGGAACTTGGACCCGGAGTTGTCCAGACGCCGATAATGGAAGCGCGCAAGTGATGGATGCGTGCCGCGCCGATTGTCTTCAACAAAGTGTACTTATGTACTCGCGCGTGAGTCATGTATGAGTTTTTGAGCCTGACCACGGGGAGTTATGTGGTGTCGACGAGTTATTGTCCGTCAGGGACGACCATTGTACTCTGGTGAGATCTGAACCCATATACTCGGCTCTGTTGGATGACTCCAAGAATAGAGTTCTACAAATCTGAATAATAAACACCACGATGGTGGATAAACTTGGCAAGTAACTGGAAGAGCTGGGAAATCACAGCACCTGAGGTGTCTTAGGTAACATCGTGTAACGTTAACATTGAAACTTGACTGTCCCAAACTCGCCCCAACCACTGGGTCATCCGGTCCGCGGGTAAACCTGTTCATTATTTGCCAAATTTGCGATCCATCCAGCCGGTCGCGTCCAGTTCCAAACGTCGAAGGTCTGATGATATAACCGTGGGCACAGCACGCGTTTGCGGGACCGTTTTGATAAATCGCAACCGTGGCTTACCGTCAGCACGACTATCTCTGTCCAGCAAGCAAGGGACATGCTCGGGTTTGGCCGACGGCGCGTGCAACGAACAGCTTCAAATTCAAACTCCTCGGCCAATGTCAAAAGCGTAATCGTTTTCGCTTTACGCAAATGTTGGCGGACGTGTGAGTGCGCCGTCTTTCGGTTGCGTTGCGTGGCAGAAGATATAAGACTAATTTTGTATATTTCATTATTTAACATGTATTTTTGTAGGATACAAATATTCCAATTTTTGAATATAACTACTTTTGTATAATGTGCCATATTAAAAAAAAAAGCCGTTCGGACGGCGTACGCAATCGACTGACCTCGGCCACATTCACCGTCTCACACACACACAGACGGGCAGTGTCGATCCACCGAATCCGCCGCTGGAAGATCGGCTCTTTCCGTGAAGCGGACGGAGACGACGGCAAAAAGAGACCCCCGAGAAGAAGGTAACCACAGACAAAATGATCCAGCAGACAGACACACTCACGTTTAAATTTCAATCATCTATAAACAAAATTTAATATAAATACTTGTTTGAATGTGACGATGATTTCTCGACCATAATCAAACATAAGTTTGATCGTTTTTCGTTCAATAGCTTCATATGCAATGAGAAAAAGCAATTTATGAAGCAAATTGCAGTGAAATGTTGAAGAGTAAAACTGTTTTCTTTTCTCGCATCATCCCTCAAGTTCATGCACGATCGGTGCAAGGTCCCAGAGCAGGCACACCCAAGCAGGCAGCCAGAAACGCACCGGGGCGGCCCACAACCAAAGCCCCAATGTCGTCATGTAACGGATTCAAATGGTTTTAACCTTCGACGCGAAAGCGGACTCGGCCCGGCGCGAGCCACCGACCTTCGCCTGCGTAGGGGGTGGCAGTCGAAACCGACCGCACGGGGTTGATTTTTCCGCTTCAGATTGGAAAGAATAGGAAGTTTGGAGGGGTTGGAGACAGAGGCCAATATTAAAAATCGTTTGGATGGCGCTATTACTAACATTAGGCGCATCTTCGTGTTCAGCCGTGCGACTCATTTCACCTGTTTAATGATGAGCGTGAGGCGATGCAGGCACCCGGCATCTTATCGCGCGGAAAGAGAAAACAACGAAGCGCGTTGCAATGTTGACATTATCTGCCGTTTTGTGTGACACTAAATAGAGTCATTAGGGCGAGAGTGTATTAAAAACGAGTTAATATTTGTTTTTTTCTTTTGTTTTTCATCGGTGTGATTCGTGACCCCAGTACTGCCGAGAGGAAGAAACTGTATATCAGCGTTGGGGAAGTTTTATGTTTTGACAAAAGACTAAGGCATATCTAAGGTTTAAAAGGTCAATTTAGAATGTTTTTTTTTTACGGGTCGGTGTGGCGCTTCGAGCAACTTTTGCTTTTGCATCCCAAATGGCCCTCCGGGCGTGCGTTTCTCCGTACTACCTCTGACTGGCTCCTCTTACGCACTCTACGCACTTTTTCGGGGGGGTTCTTCTCTCTCGCTCTCTCTCTCACCCTCTTTCTCGTTTGCTTCGTTTAATGTCAAAGCTGTAGTTGTTGTGTCCTGGGCCCACACCGTCAGGGCCACCGAATACTCCACCAAGCAAGTACGCAACATTCTTACCTCCAAACAATTGTGAAGGTCGCCCCGGCTCACCTTGGGCTACGCACCGTAACGCATTGCTTGCTGGAGCATACAGAGATGCCCGGCTGGTGGAGATGCCATTGTGCGTACGGTCCAAAGACGCACCGATTGCAGGAAGGGCCATCACGGAACATGCGCGCATGCTAATCAAATACAGATGATACACCCGGGCCGAGGAAAGTCCAAATTCTTTGTCTCGGGTGTGGAGAAATCGGTCGCGAAACAGGTCTGGCACGATCGCCTGCGGCACTGGAATGATAATGCTTTTTGTTTTGTTTGAAAATCTTCAACCATGCTTGCATAAATATCTATGTTTTTCTGAGTTATGAAAAATTTATGTAAAAAACCTTCCTGGTAATACGAAGTGGCATGTTGTCCAAAAACAATGTATGATTGTGTTACAAGAGTGTGAAGTCAACTGATAAATCTGCCTTCAATGATCACGATAAGTTTTGAATGCCTGATTAAAATATCTAATCCAAATATCTAATATCTGTAATCAATTTTGCGGGCTGTAACAAGGAACAGGAACTGGATAAAGATCGAGATAAGGGTCACAATATCAGTTCATCAGGGAGATCAGTTCACTTTCACCATATTAAAAGTATAGTCACCTTGGTCTTGTGGAATCCAAAGGAGGTTGTACACTATGAGATACTTCTGAGTAGTCAAACCATCAAAGAACCATTGCATATAGCCTACCTACTTATTTTGACACGAATGTTGAAGGTAAAAATGTTAGAATAGGAGACCGGTGAGAACTATATTGGTTCAATCTGATAAAAAAAAATGGGGAAATAAGTAGTTTCCTACGGCCTCAGGTTCACAATATAACCTCACAATGAGGAAAAAATAGGTGGAAACTATTACCTTTTGATAGATGTTTAGTTCTCTTGCCATGTGCTGCCATATAATTTGGGCAAATTTGTTTGATGTTGCTTCCCAGAGCGATGATGATGATGCGGACGGCGATGATGCTGTACGCCGGCCGATTCGATGCAAAAAAGTGGGTTAAAAATAGCTGCCGAGAGACACCGAATTTCCATTTCACCCGGGCGCTAATGAGGAAGAAAGTAAAATCTTCGCTATCAACCATTTTTGACCCGGTTGGAGCGTGCTTTTTTTTTGTTGTTGGCCGATTTCATACCGATCAAAGTTGCTTTCGAGCCGCTCGAGGTGTGGAGAAAAAACTCTCCACCGGTCGAATTGGTCGGAGTGATTTGTTTTGGCGCTTGCTTGCCAAACGGTCGGCCGAAATCGGTATCCCGAGGATACTGATGCGGTGTTGTTGATAGCAGCGAAGCAGACGCGGAAGTGGTATCATCTTCTGCGTACAGATGATACACCCGGGCCGAGGAAAGTCCAAATTCTTTGTCTCGGGAGATGCCATTGTGCGTACGGTCCAAAGACGCACCGATTGCAGGAAGGGCCATCACGGAACATGCGCGCATGCTAATCAAACATCTTCCAGCAGGACGGCCACAATCGAATTCCCGGCCCGTGTTCGCGGTAATTAAAACAAGCCGTCGCTATTTGTATGCTCTTTCTTCGCTTCGCTTGGATCATGCTCGATCGAAACGATGACGTATCGCACACAGACTCACGCGCAGCATGTGCAGCTCTCTCCGTGCGAGCCAAAAACGAAGGGCATCGGCGCCAAAAGCCGCCGCGCCGCGTATCGATTGCGTACCGCGTTTTCGCTGACGCCTGTGTTGGTGAGCGCCACTCTGAAACGCGATCTCGCCACGCGTACCCTCAACCAGAGACGACGGTGCTCTCGTCGAACGCCGCAAA
>KZ068993.1:31976-54647 GCA_002091845.1 Anopheles cracens
ACCTCCCTTGGCAGCGCGTGGGGCGGGCGAGCGTGGCCGCGCGTGGTGCGGAAAATTTAAACTTAACACACTTTTAAATTTCAATAGCAGGCCAGGGTTACCTTACATTGAAAAATAAAATTCATACCAACACCACCGATCGCGACCGCGCGCTCCCTCTCGCTCGCTCTCGTGCGCCGGCCGTGTGATCTTCGAGCGCGATCGCGTGGAGGGGCTGGTACGATCGTTGGCGGTGCTGGCATTCAGTTGGTGGGGCGGGTAGGTTCGCAACTGGTAAAGGTTGACGCAGCGATGCGCAAGACACGCCGCATGATACGCTACGCGCACGAGATATGGAAGGGAGGGTGAACCGTTTTCGCGGCCGCTTGCTTGCTGTTTCGCTTGCACCCGCTTGGTCACAGAGTTTGGCGGATAGCGTGGCGTATCTGTCGTCTGACGCCGCGGCGATCGAAGTTCCCGATCGTGTATGAATGGTACCCGGTACGCGTACCTCCTCTAGAGAAGGCTCGTTAATCGCTGTTCGAGATTATCGATGTCAATCGAAGAAGTGAAGAGGTCCTAAATGCGTGATCACTCAGTGTCGGATGACATAAGTAAAATGTCAGTCTCGAATCCGTTTCCTTCGATAAAGATAATGGTTCGGACTATCCAGATCGTCAAGGATCGAGCGAACTCCAAGTGCAAGGATCCAACAAGATCCCGCCACAAGCCGACCGTCATGCTTCAGGGTGAACGTGTCGATACCGTACCACCTTCCACAAACGAGTATTGGCTCCTTATTTGGAAGAACTATCGCCTCCGGGCGTCTACAGCAAACCCGAGCGGTGTCCTTTGCGGCACTGGCAGAGATAGCGAAGTTTTGCAGAAATGAGTTCCATTCCTGCACCGTCGGTTACCATCCAGATGTTGGTGTCTGTGGAGCATCACGGCGTCGGACGGAACGATTAGTCAAGTTCAAGTCCCGTCTTGCGCAAGTTGACGGCGGGCGCGAATCGCTCAAGGTGACAAGACATGAAGAGTCGGACGGTTTAGCGGACTTCACGGGAGATTACATAATTACCACCCCGGGGTGGGCAATACGTGTCGGTGTAAGCCGGAACAGCAGACACGCGTTTACACATTGCAAACCGAGTGCGATTGCGTGTTAATAGATTTTTTTATTTTTTTAACCCGCACGAGTGTGGGACATTAATCAGAAGTTATGTAAATCTCGTACCACGCTGGAGGGACTCCCGGTGACACGTTTATGGAAGCTCCTCTGGAAGATCCCGCTTGTCTCGTACCTGCAATAGGGAGAAGAAAGAAATATTGCTGTCAAACATCTTGCTAAGCCAGCTGTCGTCAAGAGAATCACTCAAAAATAAGATACACCCGTTCCCTGGAACATAAAGAGGAACATCCCTTTGATAAAGAGCGCTGTTTTTATAGCGAACCCCAGGTTCCAAACCGAGTACGATCGCACTGTATCATGTGCTAAAAATACTCTGACCCATTTTTGAGTCGCCGAAAATAAACACTCCTGCTGCACAACCTTCCCTGCCTGGCTGGGCAGACCGCCGTCCGCATAGGGTAATCATCTTTCACTGACAAGACACTAAAACGAGGAGCAGGCCAAAAGCACATCCATGTCTGTTTAACTTTGCTCCATTTAACTGCCGCTCACGGTTAACCCGCCCAGAACTCCACATCCCGATGCCACCTCGAGCGATACCGTACATCCCGTACTGCGTTTTGGCATAAGAATCGCACCAAACTATCGCACAGCAAACATGGTCATAGGTCGCAGTCGCACACACCACGCACCACTTTCATCTGGCAAGCATCTTCTGGTCGCGGCCCGGGTCATGTAATGTACGGTTATTACGCCCGCCGTCCGCTGTCCCGCTGCCGGATAGGATGTGCGGTGACCTCGATATATTTATTCGCAACAAAACGTCGCCGCAGTTAGTCGAAAGGGAAATAAATACCATCCTTAATCGTCCCTTGGCGCGTTCCGGTCTCACCCAACCCACCCGACGAGCAACCACGCAGTCCAATCGCGCGCACAAATCTCTCGTTGTCTGCCGAGCAAATTAGTTGCGAATCACAAAAATAAACTTTCCCCTGTGGCACGGTCACACACCCGGTGGCGCGGTCGCGAATGTCCGCGGGTGCGCGCGGACGGGTGTTCTAATTTTATTCCGCTTCGGTTTGTCTGTTCGGTTTGGTGCCGCAGTACAAACGGCTGTTCTTGTGAGGCGAGCGTACATGTACGCCTAATGTGCGCTGCAAGCCGATCGTGAAAACTATTCCTCGCTTGCTCCAGTAGCATGATCGGTAGGTGCAATGGCGAAAGTGGTTTGGCAGAATAATGGCCGTGGATACTACCTAGGGATTGCAAGGAGTCCAATTATGGATCAGACAAGATCGGGAAGATCTGGCTAATGGAAGTTTCAATTTCAAGATCTTCATTAGGACTCTATCGACGAGGATCTCACCAGCCTAAGGCCAACGACCAATTCGAAACATATCCGACCAAGCTGCACATAATTGTTCCATAACTTCCTTTTTGCAACGATTGGGAAATCCCTGACACTCTCGAAAGATCCATTATTCACGCCGCATTACATGACACTCCAATGGCACAAGGTCGCCCCCGGCGTTGCCACAATCTTCAATGCTATCATCAGACACCACCACCGCACGAGTGTCCGGCTTAGACACCCCGGAGCAAGTTATTAACTTCATCGCTCCGCATCGCACTCCAGAAACATCCATCCGAACGACCTGCCTTCAGTGTGTGCGTGACGCGCGCAAAACTTTTGTCAAAAACTCACTCCAGCCGTGGCCTCTCCCAATTGGGTCAAGGTTGTGTGTGTGTGTGTGTGTGTTATCTTGGCTCGGAGAAGGACCGGAGGAGCTAATGTCTTACGCTTCGACATGCGGTTTGTTACGTTCTGCGTCTAAAACAGCGTCGAGTGTGTGGGATAGGTGTCGAGTACGTCCCGTCGGGATGGATGATAAGAGAGTTCTGCTGACAGTAGCGAGTGCTTTTGTATCATTCGATAAAGAGGATTGTTTTGAAAATGATCACCAGATGTCTGACGGCTCTAAATATAACTAAGAAGCTCGAACAAAAACTAAGCGGAACGAAATTGCACAACGAATTGCATGAAATGGCGAAACCGTTGCTAAATGCTCCAATTTGCGATCACTTCTTAATGACGTGCCATGTAGTCATTACTCCCACGCCCACGCGGCTTGAGGTGACTAATCGTTGACTGATTTGCTGACTACATTGCTGTCGAAGGAACCCTGCCACACGCACTGAATCCGACTTCCTTGCGTCAACAAGCGCGCTAAGGACGTCCTCCCCAAATTTTGCCCACATTTAGTCCGTTGTAGGTGTCCGGGAGTCGAGACCCGGGCGGGATGAAAACCAATTAACCCGCAATTCCGGCCAAAAATGTGGGTCACCACAGAAGCTGCGGCGTCCGTTCTCGATCGCAAATGGCAACCACAGCCAACAACAGCAGCAACAAAAATCGCACAACCCCGGTCGGCGCGGTAAATTAAGTCAACTACGGGGCGAAACGGGCCGCAAGGACTGGTGCGCAGCTGTCAAACAAAGAGAAGATCAATCATCGTCAAAGTAGAAGCCGGTCAAGCCGTAGGGCCACCAAATGCGGTCGCCGTGCGCAATCTGTTTATCCGTCCGATCCTCCGTCGGCGTCCGACGCTGTTTATCTACCCCTGGGTTTTTGCACGGTTAATCCTTTCGTGTGACATAAACGAGACGCTACAGAAGCATCCCGCGTGGTGCATTTTGAAATCGCGTCATTTCGCGAACCCCCTTGCGGTTCGGGAAGATGTTTGGGTAGTTGAGGGCAGAATTTGGGTAGTTGAGGGCAGAGGCTAACAAATATTTTTGCTACAAAATCAGGCTGATCGATCGCGTGGATTGAGCGTGGAGTTGTAAAACAAAAACGAACGCCAGCCAGGTCGCCGTGTTGGGGAGTTGTATTGTTGTTTTGTTTTTATTTGCGCTAATTATGCTACTGGAGCAGCCGGGCGTCTGCCGCAACCCCAATTCCGCGCGCCTAGTTGCGCGCGCCGCAGCCCTGCTGACACCGATCCAAGTCCGCGCCTGTCACCAATTGTCACCAATGTTTGCCAATGGGCGGAAAGGGAGGGCCCCTGTCGAGCGTCCAACGTCGGCTTTTGTGCTGAGTCCTGCAAAAACCGCAGGCCGAAGCCTTCGCAGAATACGGTCGGGGCTGTGCTAGTTCTTGCTGCGCGGCGGGTTTGTAAGTGTTGATGGTGGTTTGTTCCGCTGCTATTGAAAAGCAATACAGCGATTGCGGTACAAATGTCACGATAATTTGTAGGTGATTAGTGCGCGCACTAGGTGGAGTGGTATATCCCAACGTCGGGCTTCTAGGTAGAAGCTATTGGCCCAGTTGGTAGGGAAGTTTCGGAATGGGTTTCGTCTGGTTTGGTGGAATCGAGGTTTAGTAATCATCCGACATTGGTTGTAGTATGCCAAACTGGTCACTAAAGACAGCAAGATAGCTCGCTAGTTTTCTGTAGACGCTATGGAACCGTCCCGTAATTAAGTAGGCAAATCATATACGACCCATCTCACCGAAGCGAAGTTAGTTTATTCATGCAAAACTTAAACTCGCTAACTGAAAGACCTTAAACGCTTTAGGTATAGTTTTGCATCACTCCAACTTAATTTGTATTCAAAAGCCTTCAGAAGTCTCCGTAGGAGTCTATTAAAAAGCACACTAAATCTCTGACATCTGGGTTTGAGTTTTACACCCAAACGATTTCAACATCAAACGCAATAAAACAGTGCAACAAACTCATCAATGCCGTTTGGCGCGAAGTCGCCACGGTCCTTATCAGAACTAGTGTCTGGTGTCCGGAAGCGTTTGCCAGCAGCAGCAGCAGCAGCCGCATCTTCAGCCGGGTTGGCTCCGTCGAAGAAATTGTTATTTTTCAAAACCTGCTCAAGAATTCGAAACTAATGCCCTGGCACTGCTACTGCCACGACCATCCGACGCTGTTCGGGGCGAGTTGATTAGCACGCCGTCACGCCGTTTTCGCCCGCGGCAAAAGGAGTCCGGACGGATTCGGAGCCACCAGGAGAATTCACGGTCATATGCTTATCAATCGGCTGGCCGCCACGCCGCGCTGCCGAAGGTCATCCTCCACTTAGCGGGTGCGCGAGCCGATCAATTTTCCAATAGTGCCGCAGCCGGAGCGTCACAGGCGCGCTTCACCTTGGCAACTATCCGATAAGATTAGATGAGCACACAGCGGCGCGTTGCGGGCGCGTCGATGGTCGATGGTTGAAAACTTGATGAGTGTACAGAAAACTTTGGAACAACAAGTGAATTGTAGCTGCTGATTTCAAACTGGAGCACAACAACTACCTTAACACTAATGGTCCAATGTGGTGTCAATTGCCACTTTTGCCAGCTTATGCAGCTTCGCTTACTCTAAAATGGTTGGAGTAATGAACGAGTGGCTTTGACCCAAGGTCTCATCTATTTTTAATGGAGTTTTAGCAGTTTTCATAAAAAAATATAATATTGAAATCGATAAAAATCTGAATTCCAAGATGTTACAATCAACTGTCATATTTGATTTGATGACAATTCCTAGAATCGCGTTTTCGTGGCATTTGTTGGCCGACTAAAATACAATGTTATCCACATTTTTATTCATAGTGTTTCAATATACACAATGAAAATTAACTTTCGGAACTTAAATTACATATAGCAGTGAATAAAGGCGATGATCCAGGATATACAAAAAGAGATTGTTTTCAAAACTTAAACTATTGAGCATTGTATTATTTAGGCCAAGATAAAGGTACCAAAAATAGTCTTCTAGGTGTTATTTGACACCAAATGCGGCCGATCGTATCATTCGATCCGTTTGACCGTTAGTGTTGCACTTGCCATATCTCGCGCACCGATCACTGTGGTTCGCACAATCGCGCGCAACAAGTGGCGGAGTGTAGCTACTGCCGCTTGCTACTACTCCCCCTCAGTACAGTACGCACCGAGGTTATCACGCGCACTAACGGCATTATGTTTCCGCTTTCCAACATCCCTGCCGCTAGCGACCCTCCCGACTGCAGTACAGGGTCATGTGATGGCAGGAGCGGGGGTTGGAAGGAGCCCCGGAAGTGCACTAGTGATAAAAGTATGATTAACCCGATCGGTGGTGGCGAGCAGCACATCGGCGCTACACAAATGCAACCAGTGAGCCCCACTGGCGATCGATGCACACGCCATAGAACACGTACTCGTACTTCACGGTTAATTGGAGGCGGGCCAGACGGCCGAGTCGGGTCGGATCGGTGCAGGAAGCGTCACGAAGCGTGCCGTTGGGCCATTGTGTGCAGGCGCCAATTAGGATAAATGGATTTGAGTTTAGACAATTAGTGGCCCGGCTCTAGGGAGGCTATTTACGGATTATCGGAGATGAGTTGTGCGTTTGTTCTCTAACGTCGGTGTCCAAGTTCAGGTCCAAGTGGCGGATCTTCAATATCTGGATGCATCCACCAGCATCCCTGACGTTCAACGTTTGCCGAAGCGTCTTCTAGCGCCCTGTCATGAAATGCAGAACGATATTTACGACTCTTACGTACACAGGTACGTACACTGTGACACGTCTGTCTGTCCAACACACACATACACAAACACACCACGCAGCTCTTTGTGCGGCCTCTGCAAACGACCCACCCAGCAGCAGAGATATCGTTATTTATTCGTTTATCTTCGCAAACCGCGCGAGTGTGCGCGCGCGGTCTGGGGTTTATTTTGTTCCGCCGGTGATGCATTTCACAAAAAAGCCATAACCACCCATCCACCCCCGCATACGCGCGTGCCCGCGAACTAGTTTCGCACGCGCCCGGACACTACAAAAAGCTGTCCATCGTTTTACGACGCACAGCAAACGGCTCGAACGCCGGAAAACCAGAAGTTATTCGTGGGTCTAGACTGGGTGTGTGAAGCTTGCAGAACGCGTGAGGGAATGCGAAACGTCTGGCAAACGCTCCGCTGTCTGTGCCTAGATTCGAACGCGATGCTAGATCGATCTAGCGTGGCGGAGATTCGCGGACGCTGCGCTATTGTTTTTGCGCTGTACACACCCCAGGTTGCGCGTTACAAACGGCCTGAAACCGACCGCACGCGTGAAGGAAAGAGGGCGTAAGTCTCAAGGCCAGTGCGCAGCCATTTCTCCCGCACACTTGTCACTAGACTAATGGCACTACTGGTACGGGCGGCGCCCGGCACTGCGTACGTAGCGTGCAGCAATAGAGAGTAGTGGCGCTGGGTCTATCGATTTGAAGGTCGACCACGAGCGTCGTCTGATGTGTTGGGTGAGTGCATGCGTGATGCACCAGGAAGGAAACAAAGACGATCGCGGGGCCGGCCTTCTGCGCAAAATGGCGCAGCAGATGGATGGAACTGCTCGGGTGCATTTCGAGAATAATGAAATTCGATAAAATACTACTTGGACGTGTTCCAACGCCGACCGGCTCGAGTGGCACACATTGGGCAGAGAGCACGGTTCGGAAACATTCCACAGATGTGCCTCCGCATCGGAAGATCCAGAGCCGGACACTCTGAGCGCTCTGATTCATGCCCGTTCAATTGCGGCAACCCAGGTACGATTCTGGCCCTCGTCAACGTTGTCTCGATGGGTAATGCTATTCAACGCACCAGTCAAGATCGTTTGCCCACCTGCGTGCTCCACCGCCTGTCAAGATCACACGTATGCAAATTACCGCCGGAGGTGGAAGTAATTTCGGGCTCTGTGTCGTTCCTTCGTCGGGTTGCAATCAATTAATAGCTTAATTAATGCGACAGCTTTGGCGACACTGAGATAGTATCGGCTTAATCAGGCACTAAGCACCGTCTATAATTTACCGCGGGGCGGAACCTTCTAAATCCGAAACCCACCCGTGGCACTGTGTGCTGGGGGTTCACAACCTACCGCAACACCGAGGCGAAACTCCCTGAGCAGCCTCTCCCACACTTCCGGCACCTACTGCAGCCGTCGTCTCCTTGGTGCACCGAGCCCCCTTGTCCCTGCTAGCCCGATATATCGCGAGCATTCATATATTGATTATGCTAATCTGTGCAGCCTGGGGAACGCTTGCTGTGCAGCTTAGCACAGACGCGGAAGGTCTGAGAATCGCGTCGTGTTCATGACTCAGGCGTGTTCCAATGTAACAGAGCGTGTTAACTCTTCCAGACCAATGAGAATTGCATAGTAACCTGCTCAGAGAAACACTATTACAGCATTCGTTATTATTTGTTCGGTAGATAGCGAGCGGCAAGGAATAATGCACCAATTTAAAACCCTGCTTTAAATAATGGTTTGAGCTATGTTTGCTTTCTTTTATTTAGATATAAGATTTAACGCTAAGATAAACGATAAGATTAAACGCACGCAATTCAAAGAATACAAATAAGCATGGCCCAAGTTGAATCCATTCGATCCAATTCGAAGTCAATTTTCCGAATTGTTATTAGACACGTATTACAACGTATTTCATAGGTTATCGCACCTAACAACATATATTCAATCGAACTCTTGAAATCTCCAGAGCTATATTGTGAGCAGAAACGTACAAAAACGAAACAACCCAGGAGGAAACCTTTCAATCAATCAGTAGTGTTTAAGCTAAAGGACGAAACAAGCCGGTGTTAAGCTCGTGCAAATGGTTCCACGTTGTAGTTGCTGTTCCAAGGAGGGTTAAAGCCTTTAACAACCCAATAAAAATAGGAATAAAAACCAACATTCGCATCCATTTCTCATACATAATAACCTTCCACCTAGCCTTCCGCGGTCACTCACGAACCGGGTGTCATTGTGGCCAGGGTACTTGACGCCCGCGTCGATGTGTGTGTGTGTGTGCACCTTAGGGTGCAAAACCAAGCAGTTGCACTTGCAGTACATCGATTGTCGAACCTTGCACCCCACGTGCAGCCGTGAGTGCAATTGCGTTACATCTTTCCGGTGCTTGCCGCCGCAGCTATAACTTCAAATGTGGGTGTCTTCAAATAATGTTATTAATTTGAGAAGAACAGTGTGAACATTTGTAAGTTACTGTGTGTGAGAACCTTTTGCTTCCTTTCCATCCAAGCATGCTCTGACACATGTGGACATCGGCGTAACGTCAAAATACTAAACCCGTTTACAGCCACTGGTCGGGGTGTTGGAACAGAATTTACCTCTCGCTCGATAGTATTCTAACAACTTCATCATCTCCGATCACTGGCTGGCGTGGTGGAAGTCGCCCCCCACCCAAACACTTGGCCGACTTCACGAGACTAGCCGCGACTTGCCGTGACTTGCCGCACGCGGTGTACGCGGTGGCGACGACGTGCCTCTCGCGCATAAACAGACGCCGCGTGCCGCACTGGGGCGAACAAATTTCGCATTTTGCCCATAGCGTAATATATGGTGCCGCCCCTATCCCCCCCCATTTCCCAGCGCGCTGGAGAAAGGTGCGGGCGCCCCGGGAGTTAGGGAGTCGCAAGGACGCTAATCGCCGGCGAATGGGGTTTTGCGACAGCGAAGAGAACGACCGTGAAAACAAGGCTCGGCTCATTTATCATCAAGTTCACGCTGGACGGTTTGCGAATCTCGTCGGTACAGCCACAAACACTGTCGAAAAACTGCTTCCACCTGGGTCGGGTCGGCACAGGTGTCGCGCAGGGTCATGCCAACCGCGAAACTAGTTTGCCCGTAGGGCGCCGCCGTCAAACTTGATCTCGATCGCGTGGCTCACCGGTACCCTGTGAGGGACGACACGAACAGCTGATCGCGTAGAAGAGAAAGCCAAAAACGGCGAGAGAACCCCTCGCCTGGGAGGCTGTCTTGAAACGGCGATAAGCGGTGCGGTACACACACACACACACACACAAAAAATAACATCAAACCAGATGATCGCCCGCCGCGCGTACACTGCGTGCGGAACAGATGTTACAGATGGCCTTGATAAACGCGCTTCCGCCGTGCGCGGCTGTATGTAACGAGAAATCAAAATATTATTATTTAATTACCCAACACCCAACCGACACCCGTTCGCGCCGAGGCTGATGCAATCGCTCTCTGTCGGAGGAGGGACGTGGCGTACGGCGAGGTTTATGACACCGTCCGTACGAAACCGACCAATTTGCTCGGGCTTTAGCGCGCCCACAGCCTTCCTTGATCGGTATCTTCCGTTTCGCCGCCATCTTGTTACGCGTACTCTTGCTTTTCGCATGAACACCACGCTTGCCAGCAAGGTTGGCACATCGGTGCTCCATGTCGGCTGGGTTCCAAAAAACTTTCGGCTGAACTTGACCCAAAAACCCAGTCCCAGCATTGTGCGAGTGAGAGAGTGAGTGTGTCACCAAGCGCGCCGAAAATTCCCACTACCATCACCGTACGGTACCGACAGCGATTAGCGATTGACAGAGCCCGGAGGTCTGGGGGAGTGTTCTCTCCGGATGCCCTCCGGCCCTCCCTCCGAGTGGTACACAATTGTTTTCATTTCGTTTTGTCTCTGTCTTCTTTGCCAAAGTCACACCCGGGGGCGGCTTGTTAGTTTCTCTCCGTTCGCGCTCTCGCCAGTCGCCAGGGCCGGCGTGCGACTGTCACGTGAATTTGACGTTTCCTCGATTGTCCAATAACACGCTGGAGAAAGGTGCGGGCGCCCCGGGAGTTAAGTTATATTTAGAGCCGTCAGACATCTGGTGATCATTTTCAAAACAATCCTCTTTATCGAATGATACAAAAGCACTCGCTACTGTCAGCAGAACTCTCTTATCATCCATCCCGACGGGACGTACTCGACACCTATCCCACACACTCGACGCTGTTTTAGACGCAGAACGTAACAAACCGCATGTCGAAGCGTAAGACATTAGCTCCTCCGGTCCTTCTCCGAGCCAAGATAATTGCATGCACTGAGGGCACGCATTTGCGATAATTGGCGGTTTTCGCTCGGTGATATGTTTAAAAATAACATCAAACCAGATGATCGCCCGCCGCGCGTACACTGCGTGCGGAACAGATGTTACAGATGGCCTTGATAAACGCAAAAAAGCAATTTATGAAGCAAATTGCAGTGAAATGTTGAAGAGTAAAACTGTTTTCTTTTCTCGCATCATCCCTCAAGTTCATGCACGATCGGTGCAAGGTCCCAGAGCAGGCACACCCAAGCAGGCAGCCAGAAACGCACCGGGGCGGCCCACAACCAAAGCCCCAATGTCGTCATGTAACGGATTCAAATGGTTTTAACCTTCGACGCGAAAGCGGACTCGGCCCGGCGCGAGCCACCGACCTTCGCCTGCGTAGGGGGTGGCAGTCGAAACCGACCGCCTGGAAGGGATAGCTCAGCCACCCGACCCGCTCCGGCGAGGGATTATGCAAAGCTGTGTAAACTGAATCATGAGCCGGCGGGTTCGACGCCGTCGGCTGTCGATGATGTAAAAATGCGGTGGAAAGTGCGAACCGACGTGGGAGCGCAGACTTCCGGTCTGCGGAGCGGTTCCATTACGATAACGCAAACGTGACCGGGCGGGTCGCTGACTAACAACTTGCTGGTGATAGCACGCCGATCTCTCCACTTGCACGTGTACCGACCGGAGATCGATCCACAGGCGTCGCCCGAGCGAAGGACATCCAATTAGACCTCTGACACTTGCCAATTCTGTCTCTCGCCGGCGCGGTGCGTGCCCACTGTGTGCGGATGTTGTCTGGGGCCGTTCGGACGGCGTACGCAATCGACTGACCTCGGCCACATTCACCGTCTCACACACACACAGACGGGCAGTGTCGATCCGCCGAATCCGCCGCTGGAAGATCGGCTCTTTCCGTGAAGCGGACGGAGACGACGGCAAAAAGAGACCCTTTTTTTTTTGATAAACTATTTGACACTTTGAATATTACTATTCCATTCTGAATTATTTGTATATGAATTAACCTTTTTTAATTTTTAATTACCAATCTACAACCTATTATGAGTATTTTAAATAACCTTGAAGATTTTTTGTCGTAAATTTTGTAAAAAATTGAACAAGGTCAACGCATGAATTCCATTTACATATTTTTATCTCAGTTTTGGAGAAATGTGTAAGTTTTCCCATGTTGGCTGATAAAACATTTATAAAGATTAAAACGATTTATAGCGAATATTAAGATGTGATATTTTTTAGTGTATAATGCAAAATTCGAATGTTTAAATTTCAATCATCTATAAACAAAATTTAATATAAATACTTGTTTGAATGTGACGATGATTTCTCGACCATAATCAAAAAAAAAAAACACTGGTGCTGGAAGGAAGCCCAGCTACCTCAGCATGTTTTCATCATCCAGCGACAACGAGATTATTCAATTGCTAAATAAAACTGACCAAGGTTACGCTGATTGCGATTCTTGTTTGCTGCGGCATGCTGGAAAGAAGAAACACGCAAAAACAAACTCCAGCGAGATACGAAAATAAAAAAACAACAACCAACGTCAGACGCCAAAGGACCTATAGCTGAACAGAAGGTGCCTCAAAGAAGTGAAGTTTAAGAATGTGTGGTGCATGAATAAAGAAAAAGGCACGGGCACGAATCAGCTTCGATTGCGCTTGATTTCCGTGGCCCGTGCGTGATTGACCGCTCCATCGCAATCGGGCCGATCTGTAGTACCGGCGCAACTTGAGTGAGTGCACCGTGCTTCTTCATCGCCCGGCGAAGGACACCCAGGGTCAGGAGGGGTCGCGACGTTGTCCTTGGCGGAGGAGCGAAGGAGCGAACTCACACGGGCAGGAACCGGAATGCAAATCATCTCGACCGGGGGGAAGGCGGGAAGGCGGGTGCGTTGACGGGCGGTGCTGTGCTGTGTGAGGCCACCGTCATCGCTGGTTCGTGTTAACATAGCGCCATGAGTGGACACAAGTTTATGTCTACTTTTGATGGGATCCAAATTCACTCCGGAGAAGGTTACGTGGAAGTGGATGCTGAATGTCAAGAATATGAGTTTTTTTCTGTCAATGCGTCACATTATTAATAAATCCTTTCGAATTTACATTTTATAACGATTGTTTTAAAAGTATGATACTATAGATCATGGAGCAATCAGGTTGGTGAACGGGGATTTCTGATGTTTAATGTCTTATAAATCGGTACAAAAATAGAATAATAAACATGAAAATACTTTGAAAGTGTCTAAAAATTACAAAAACTTCCACTGATGACTACAAAATTTTATAAAGCCTCTACTGAGTAGGCTATATACTTATAACTTATCAAAACCTTAACTTTTTTATACGAAATATAGAATGAAATTCCTCGAATAAATCTAAGTTTGCTTCAGATAAGTAACGCCGCTCAAGAATAGCTTCCATCTTCCCTATCGAGGAAACAACTAAAAAACCAAAAGACCCCGAAGTGCGGAAGAAAGAAACCCACAAAAGCATCCACGATATAGCCCACAAGCAGCGAAATATGTAGGCCATGGCTAGGTGCCATTTATGCGATGCTGATGCTGTGTACCCAAACCGGCCCAGACCGGCCCCGGCTTAAACTCGATCGCCGGGCCCGAAGCGAACCGGCGCAACCGACCGAAGGCAGGAACGAAGGCATAAAACCAATAACCAAAACAAAAGCGAGACACACTTTACGCACATTACTTCACTAAACAACTATTAAGCCACGCGGGCGAGATGAACGAAGAAGATGAAAGTAGTTTTTTTTTTGCTCACAGTCATCTCGGCAACGCGATATCGGCCAGATAGTGTTGTGATGCGATACAGTGCGTACGGCCGGTTTGAAGCGCGCGCGAAAGAGAGAAGGAGAACCGCGTAAACCGCGAAAAAAAAAATCCGAAAGCGAAATCTCAAAAACAAACGAAAGTTTTCGGGGGGCGCCCGAAATTCGGGTCGGTGTGGCGCTTCGAGCAACTTTTGCTTTTGCATCCCAAATGGCCCTCCGGGCGTGCGTTTCTCCGTACTACCTCCGACTGGCTCCTCTTACGCACTCTACGCACTTTTTCGGGGGGGGTTCTTCTCTCTCGCTCTCTCTCTCACCCTCTTTCTCGTTTGCTTCGTTTAATGTCAAAGCTGTAGTTGTTGTGTCAATTAAAGCGTTTTTTTCTGCTGAAGCCAACAACGCTCAATTTACATTGCACACATTGATCTCTCCTTCTGTCTCTCTTTCTGTCTGAGATGGTTCTCTTTCGCCTTCTTGTTCACCCTTTTGTGCGTCTGCCTGCAAGCGCTCGTTTCGAAGGCAACAGCGTTAGGCTGGGCAGGGCTGTAGAGTTTTGGTCAAAAAGTGCGTAGAGTAGGCCTTGGCTTTTTGAATTTTGAACGGGTCGGATTGATTCCTAATGGTGCTCGTGCTGTTTCTTGGTTTGAAGGCTGGATATATCTGCTGGGGGCTGGCAGTTTAAATTAAAATAAAAAAAAATAATAATTTTGTTTTAGTTTAGTTTTAGTTAAAATTCTAAAACGATTTCGAGTAACGAATATGATGGCATGACTTGGAAAAAAATGAAACTACAGAAAACCACGCATGAAACGAGCTGCTCCTCCTTCACGTTCAGCCGCGAACACCTCGGGTGTGTACATTTTCGTTTATTAAACCAACAATGGCCCACCTAATCACCTCTCCACCGACCATCCGCCAGTCAATCAACCACTCAAATTCACTTTCGTTCGATTGAGCCGTCATATCGCTTTCCGTGTGCATTAGCGATGATGATGATGCGGACGGCGATGATGCTGTACGCCGGCCGATTCGATGCAAAAAAGTGGGTTAAAAATAGCTGCCGAGAGACACCGAATTTCCATTTCACCCGGGCGCTAATGAGGAAGAAAGTAAAATCTTCGCTATCAACCATTTTTGACCCGGTTGGAGCGTGCTTTTTTTTTGTTGTTGGCCGATTTCATACCGATCAAAGTTGCTTTCGAGCCGCTCGAGGTGTGGAGAAAAAACTCTCCACCGGTCGAATTGGTCGGAGTGATTTGTTTTGGCGCTTGCTTGCCAAACGGTCGGCCGAAATCGGTATCCCGAGGATACTGATGCGGTGTTGTTGATAGCAGCGAAGCAGACGCGGAAGTGGTATCATCTTCTGCGTACAGATGATACACCCGGGCCGAGGAAAGTCCAAATTCTTTGTCTCGGGTGTGGAGAAATCGGTCGCGAAACAGGTCTGGCGCGATCGCCTGCGGCACTGGAATGATAATGCTTTTTGCTTTGTTTGAAAATCTTCAACCATGCTTGCATAAATATCTATGTTTTTCTGAGTTATGAAAAATTTATGCAAAAAACCTTCCTGGTAATACGAAGTGGCATGTTATCCAAAAACAATGTATGATTATTTTACAAGAATGTGAAGTCAACTGATAAATCTACCTTCAATGATCACGATAAGTTTTGAATGCCTGATAAAAATATCTAATCTAAATATCTAATATCTGTAATCAATTTTCCGGGCTGTAACAAGGAACAGGAACTGGATAAAGATCGAGATAAGGGTCACAATATCAGTTCATCAGGGAGATCAGATTCACTTTCACCATATTAAAAGTATAGTCACCTTGGTTTTGAGGAATCCAAAGGAGGTTATACACTATGAGATACTTCTGAGTAGTCAAACCATCAAAGAACCTTTGCATATAGCCTACCTACTTATTTTGAAACGAATGTTGAAGGTAAAAATGTTAGAATAGGAGACCGATGAGAACTATATTGGTTCAATCTGATAAAAAAATGGGGAAATAAGTAGTTTCCTACGGCCTCAGGTTCACAATATAACCTCACAATGAGGAAAAAATAGGTGGAAACTAACTTGTAGACCTAATACGTTCAAACTAACCGCTATCATCACGCTTCTTGCATCTTAAGGAAGTTACTACAGTAGGAAGTAGTTGTTGGCCCTAGCTCAAGGCAGCGCCTAGCAACTAAACCAATCGGTCAAGGGTTCCGGTCGGTTTGTTTGGTTGGTTCGTTCGCCGGTTGGCCGATCGGTCGGATGACCCACTCGAGCGTTGATCGAAACCTTCCCAAGTCTGGGCCCACACCGTCAGGGCCACCGAATACTCCACCAAGCAAGTACGCAACATTCTTACCTCCAAACAATTGTGAAGGTCACCCCGGCTCACCTTGGGCTACGCACCGTAACGCATTGCTTGCTGGAGCATTCAGAGATGCCCGGCTGGCGGAGATGCCATTGTGCGTACGGTCCAAAGACGCACCGATTGCAGGAAGGGCCATCACGGAACATGCGCGCATGCTAATCAAACATCTTCCAGCAGGACGGCCACAATCGAATTCCCGGCCCGTGTTCGCGGTAATTAAAACAAGCCGTCGCTATTTGTATGCTCTTTCTTCGCTTCGCTTGGATCATGCTCGATCGAAACGATGACGTATCGCACACAGACTCACGCGCAGCATGTGCAGCTCTCTCCGTGCGAGCCAAAAACGAAGGGCATCGGCGCCAAAAGCCGCCGCGCCGCGTATCGATTGCGTACCGCGTTTTCGCTGACGCCTGTGTTGGTGAGCGCCACTCTGAAACGCGATCTCGCCACGCGTACCCTCAACCAGAGACGACGGTGCTCTCGTCGAACGCCGCAAAGTGTGCCATGATGGCGATGGCGATGATACAAGAAGGAGAAAGAGAACCATCTCAGACAGAAAGAGAGACAGAAGGAGAGATCAATGTGTGCAATGTAAATTGAGCGTTGTTGGCTTCAGCAGAAAAAAACGCTTTAATTGACACAACAACTACAGCTTTGACATTAAACGAAGCAAACGAGAAAGAGGGTGAGAGAGAGAGCGAGAGAGAAGAACCCCCCCGAAAAAGTGCGTAGAGTGCGTAAGAGGAGCCAGTCAGAGGTAGTACGGAGAAACGCACGCCCGGAGGGCCATTTGGGATGCAAAAGCAAAAGTTGCTCGAAGCGCCACACCGACCCGAATTTCGGGCGCCCCCCGAAAACTTTCGTTTGTTTTTGAGATTTCGCTTTCGGATTTTTTTTTTCGCGGTTTACGCGGTTCTCCTTCTCTCTTTCGCGCGCGCTTCAAACCGGCCGTACGCACTGTATCGCATCACAACACTATCTGGCCGATATCGCGTTGCCGAGATGACTGTGAGCAAAAAAAAACTACTTTCATCTTCTTCGTTCATCTCGCCCGCGTGGCTTAATAGTTGTTTAGTGAAGTAATGTGCGTAAAGTGTGTCTCGCTTTTGTTTTGGTTATTGGTTTTATGCCTTCGTTCCTGCCTTCGGTCGGTTGCGCCGGTTCGCTTCGGGCCCGGCGATCGAGTTTAAGCCGGGGCCGGTCTGGGCCGGTTTGGGTACACAGCATCAGCATCGCATAAATGGCACCTAGCCATGGCCTACATATTTCGCTGCTTGTGGGCTATATCGTGGATGCTTTTGTGGGTTTCTTTCTTCCGCACTTCGGGGTCTTTTTGTTTTTAGTTGCTTCCTCGATAGGGAAGATGCAAGCTATTCTTGAGCGAGGTTGCTTATCTGAAGCAAACTGAGATTTATTCGAGGAATTTCATTCTATATTTCGAATAAGAAAGTTAAGGTTTTGAAAAGATATGAGAACATAGCCTACTCAGTAGAGGCTTTATAATATGTTGTAGTCATCAGTGATAGTTTTTGTCATTTTTAGACACTTCCAAAGTATTTTCATGTTTATTATTATATTTTTGTACCGATTTATAAGACATAAAACATTAGAAAACCCTGTTCACCGACCTGATTGACCCTTGATCTATAGTATCATATTTTAACGATCGTTATAATATGTAAATTCGAAAAGATTTATTAATAATGTGACGCATTGACAGAAAAAAAACTCATATTCTTGACATTCAGCATCCACTTCCACGTAACCTTCTCCGGAGTGAATTTGGATCCCATCAAAGGTAGACATAAAACTTGTGTCCACTCATGGCGCTATGTTAACACGAACCAGCGATGATGGTGGCCTCACACAGCACAGCACCTTCCGTCAACGCACACTGAGTGTGTCTGTCTGCTGGATCATTTTGTCTGTGGTTACCTTCTTCTCGGGGGTCTCTTTTTGCCGTCGTCTCCGTCCGCCACACGGAAAGAGCCGATCTTCCAGCGGCGGATTCAGCGGATCGACACTGCCCGTCTGTGTGTGTGTGAGACGGTGAATGTGGCCGAGGTCAGTCGATTGCGTACGCCGTCCGAACGGCCCCAGACAACATCCGCACACAGTGGGCACGCACCGCGCCGGCGAGAGACAGAATTGGCAAGTGTCAGAGGTCTAATTGGATGTCCTTCGCTCGGGCGACGCCTGTGGATCGATCTCCGGTCGGTACACGTGCAAGTGGAGAGATCGGCGTGCTATCACCAGCAAGTCGTTAGTCAGCGACCCGCCCGGTCACGTTTGCGTTATCGTAATGGAACCGCTCCGCAGACCGGAAGTCTGCGCTCCCACGTCGGTTCGCACTTTCCACCGCATTTTTACATCATCGACAGCCGACGGCGTCGAACCCGCCGGCTCATGATTCAGTTTACACAGCTTTGCATAATCCCTCGCCGGAGCGGGTCGGGTGGCTGAGCTATCCCTTCCAGGCGGTCGGTTTCGACTGCCACCCCCTACGCAGGCGAAGGTCGGTGGCTCGCGCCGGGCCGAGTCCGCTTTCGCGTCGAAGGTTAAAACCATTTGAATCCGTTACATGACGACATTGGGGCTTTGGTTGTGGGCCGCCCCGGTGCGTTTCTGGCTGCCTGCTTGGGTGTGCCTGCTCTGGGACCTTGCACCGATCGTGCATGAACTTGAGGGATGATGCGAGAAAAGAAAACAGTTTTACTCTTCAACATTTCACTGCAATTTGCTTCATAAATTGCTTTTTCTCATTGCATATGAAGCTATTGAACGAAAAACGATCAAACTTATGTTTGATTATGGTCGAGAAATCATCGTCACATTCAAACAAGTATTTATATTAAATTTTGTTTATAGATGATTGAAATTTAAACATTCGAATTTTGCATTATACACTAAAAAATATCACATCTTAATATTCGCTATAAATCGTTTTAATCTTTATAAATGTTTTATCAGCCAACATGGGAAAACTTACACATTTCTCCAAAACTGAGATAAAAATATGTAAATGGAATTCATGCGTTGACCTTGTTCAATTTTTTACAAAATTTACGACAAAAAATCTTCAAGGTTATTTAAAATACTCATAATAGGTTGTAGATTGGTAATTAAAAATTAAAAAAGGTTAATTCATATACAAATAATTCAGAATGGAATAGTAATATTCAAAGTGTCAAATAGTTTATCAAAAAAAAACATTCTAAATTGACCTTTTAAACCTTAGATATGCCTTAGTCTTTTGTCAAAACATAAAACTTCCCCAACGCTGATATACAGTTTCTTCCTCTCGGCAGTACTGGGGTCACGAATCACACCGATGAAAAACAAAAGAAAAAAACAAATATTAACTCGTTTTTAATACACTCTCGCCCTAATGACTCTATTTAGTGTCACACAAAACGGCAGATAATGTCAACATTGCAACGCGCTTCGTTGTTTTCTCTTTCCGCGCGATAAGATGCCGGGTGCCTGCATCGCCTCACGCTCATCATTAAACAGGTGAAATGAGTCGCACGGCTGAACACGAAGATGCGCCTAATGTTAGTAATAGCGCCATCCAAACGATTTTTAATATTGGCCTCTGTCTCCAACCCCTCCAAACTTCCTATTCTTTCCAATCTGAAGCGGAAAAATCAACCCCGTTTTGTCCGAGACCCCTACCCGACAGGGTGAGAAACGAGATCGAAACTCATCTACACACACCATGGACGAAAGTGAAACGGAGCCGAGATGAGCCACGGCAAGTCACAGCCGCCCTAGCCGAAGCTTCGCCCCTGCCGAAAAATCCGTAAAACAAACTGCCGGCGCCAGCTGAGTTCGGAGCTTTCGTTTCCGCGGCAACGCGCGAGAGCGTGAGAGTGGCGAGAGTGTGTGTGCGTGCACGAGCGTCGCGCTTTAGTCCGGATCGCAAAATCACACGCAGTAACCTTGTCTTTGACCCAGATTGTACGCGCGCCGGGTAGGCCCTCGCAGAGAAGGGGCCACCGTTGGTACGCTGGAAGGGTTGCGTTTTTGATGCGTGAACTTGCGAGGTTGGTTTGGTGTGTGCGTGTGAGTGTGTGTACAGTGGGTGTTGGGTAAGGTATGGGCGCGATCGTTTTCCTGTACCATCCGTTTACGTAATTAATTGACGCCTCCTAATAGCCTTGGAGATCCCCTAATCCATATATACACGCACAGTGGGGCAAAGACGACGAAAGCAGCTGGTTAGGCAGCGATAGATAGGTACGAAACGGCACGCACAATCATCTATCCCGCTATCAGTGGGGTCCGGTTTTGCCTTGAGCTTGGGAGGACGGAGTATGAGTGGGCGTGATAAGAACGGGTTGTGAGTGCGTGCCTTTTCTATTCAACGCTAGATAGCGCTGCAGCAACGGCGGCACAAAACAAGTGGGCTGTACAGCACGACCCAAACGTCTTACAGGCAGACACTGCCATTGTCGGATTGTAATGCAGTTGTGAAAATAAAAATGTCTGCTTTATCGGTATTTCGTACTGCGCGATCAGCTCAAATATTGTGCCTCCGCTCGCTACGTCTACTATGCCTTGTTTGTAAACAGTATGGCTGTTGTCTGTTGCGCTTGCTGCAACTTCCGGATTCTTTAGGAACGATTTTCAGACTTCTAAACCGTTAAGTAAAGTATGTAAAAACCGTAATTACGTATTCGTTTTTATTGCCATTTCAAGTGACGTTCAATAGCTGACATTTTGTTTTCATCCACCAGTGCTTTTCTTGTGGAAGGCGCCTTTTTTGCCTTCCACCGGGGGCAAAGGACGGAAGTGATCTTTTGCCAAACAATAGGAGGGGTTACAGCCGCGTATCGCTTCCGAAGACGTCGGCACGGCTCGTGAACGTGACCTTTGACGAGTTCAAGCATTCAGCGCAAAGAAATGGGAATCACAGACGGTGCCACAATCAAATGCTGAAACGTGCGAAAGCCTACGGTCGGATAGGTTGAGCGTTAATTCCCGTCCAGACTAGTGAGAGACTTTAGGACGGCCAGGTTTAGGAGGGAACGCCTAGAAGGTGGGTTTAATGATAATGGAGTTGTAGGAAATGGTTTTTGTATAAATTCTTCGCGTTGAAGGAAGTAAATAACACTAGGCATAAACGTACGAGTAGATTGATTTAACGTATACAAAATGACCAATTGAGCCAGTTTAAGCAGAAATCAGCCATACAATCTTGAGGCAAACTAGGCCTTCAAAACACTGGAAGCTTTACAGTACACACAATACATCAATATTTGTATTTCGTATTTCAATAACTAAATCACATCAAGCTATGGACCTAAATAGTGGTCGAACAAATCTTGCTGGATACTAAGCCTAAATCTGGAGCTAAGACATTTATTTCGCCAAATGGATGAATCTGTCTGCTGTGACTAAGATGTCTTGAAGTCATTGTTTGGAAAGTAGCTAGAAGACAATTCCTACGTAACTAAGAGTTCTTCCCTGCCACCGGTTATAACTAGGATCTTAAGAATAGGTTATTTCAAAAGATACTCTTTGAATCTTATGCAAACGATACTCTTCAAATGATGTGTTCTAAAACTGAACAAAATTAAAAAAATATACACTATATGTTTCTAGAGTCCGCCTAGAGTAGAATAGTTGAAAAAAATAATCTTGTTTTTGAAACAATAAAGTCAGTTTCCTCACTAAATGGCACTTAGAAGAACGTCGTGGAAGTTGGAAACGAATCAAACTCATCCCTCTATCCAGCAATGCGAGCGTCCCTCTCCTACCTGGCAGAAACAATATTGGCCCTGCTCCATACGTCACCAGCTTTTTCATCTTTTTCTATATATTTTAGCGTTTTCGCTAGCTTTGCCTAAATAGGCAAAAATATTGGTTTCTACGAGTATATAGGGTGCATTCTTTTTTGTTTTTATTAATTTCCGAACAATTATATCTTTAATAATATTCAACATTCTCAAAGTTATATTAATAGAATAATTTTGCTCATTTGATCTTACGAAGATTACTTTTAAGGTTGCAACCAATGACTTTATATAACTGGTTTATATTAAGTACTAGAAAACGAAATCATAAGACTTTAGATGTTTGAAAATGATTGCTACAAGATGATTGGGAGATAAGAAACATCTCGAAAAATAAGCAAATGATGCTGTTTTGGATGCTTAAACCAATAGTTTTTATAATATTTCTTTCATCTCATTCCATCCCAATAATAACAAAATTTATTTGTTATTTATTAAATTTATTTAAATTTAACTACGTCCATTTTTCCAAAGCTTGTAAGAATATATCATTTGTACAATACGGTCACTAGTACAAAAAACTGAAAAATTATCATTTTGCCATATTTATGATATTTATTATAGTTTTAAATGAAACAAGAGATCTTTTTATGAAAAAATATACACGAAGCTGCCTATCTTGTGCTGGAATAAAACAAAGTTATAGCAATACAAACAAATTTCTTTGACAATCTTCACGCCAACGCTCCAATTTTATTGACCTTTAATGGTCTAACGCCCGAAGCGGAATCGAATGCTTTC
>KZ068993.1:55077-68370 GCA_002091845.1 Anopheles cracens
TTTGTCCGTGTGTTTGAATTCGACATCGACGAACGGAGCGAAAAACGAGCGTCTCCAGCCGATCTGTGGCGAAATGGAACGAAAGAAAAACGCGAGCGTGTTCGAGCGGGTGGCAGGGCGTTTTGCATGGGTTAGGTTGAAACGGCACGGCGACTTAAGTGGGGCTGGCAAGATTAAAGTGCATTTGAAGTGAGTGTAGCGGGAGCACATCCGAGCACAGCCGTTGATCCCTTGCAGGGGAGAGTGTTTTGCCGGAATGTTTGCCGAACCGCGGAGCAACGTCTCACCGTCTCGGAGCGTTCATCCAGCGTTCCTGTTGCTGTTTTTTTGTTTTGCTCCTCCTGCCATCAACAGATCCCACTCACGTGTTCACGCTGGTTTCGCTCTTCAGCATGGGGCACTTTATATGGACAGAAATATGTTGCCTATGTTGCGCGCCCCGACCGGTCTCGGGCGTCGTGGGTGTGGAGCGCACCGGTGTGAGTGCATCGAAAGTGGAGGAAACCCGAGCGCACACTGCCGGCGTGAGGAATGTGCAGGGCACCGCGTGCAAGCGTGTGTCTGTCGCTCGCAAAGATCGCGACTCGATAGGCGACTCGTGCTGGCGCCATGACCGTGGCCGTAGCATTGATACGTTTGCCGGTGGGGTTTGATTCGTACGTTATGCTGTCGCACCGTCGGAGGTTATTGGCGAGAGAGAGAGAGAGAGGTCGTTCCCTCACGTGTGCGTGTCGGTTTGCTCGGCTTAGAGGTATTGGCTCACCAAATGGTTGAAAAATACATTTAATATTCGAATAAACGTTTGAATGAGTTTGAGTATCGCAGTTTGGGGGTAAATCCAGCGCGCACGGGGAAATGTTCTTCCTAACCAATCCTTCATGCAACATAAATCAACCGCCCACGTTTGTCTAAGGTGCGGATAGAGCGCTTTCTTCGGAGCCGATGGAAGAAATGGCCTAGATTTGAGTCGAAACGGTTTGAGACGCATTTTTGCGTTGTTTTTTTTTCACCGACCCCAAACCGGAGCAGGATGGGGTGGTGGCCAAACATTCCACCCCCCACCCCGAATGATATGTGGCCGAACAGAGGGTGTGATCGTGAAACTAATTTCCGCGATCGTTCACTAATCGTCCCGAGCTGGATGAGTCTCTGGGTGATGATTGCTTGTTTTTCCATCGTTTGCTGACCTAATTTCGCGTAATGTTTGGCCATTTATAACTTGTTGCGGGATGCATAAATGCTTTGTTTTATTATTATTAATAGTTTTAAAATTGTATTTTTGTAATATCAAAAATGCTTTTTCAGAACAAATCAATTTGAATCAAATAAGGTATAAATCACAGGAATTGGGTAATGTTAAATCGACAAATTCAACATAACATTTTTTTTTAATTTTATTCTATCAATAAAACATCAATCTTAGTCAGATGAAAGTATGTAAATTTTCTTCTCATCAGATTCATACTCAAGGATACCTTTTTTAATATTATTAGTTATGTCAGACTTTTGTCAGAATTTTTAGTACATTTTTGGATTCTAAATTACGTTGTTTGTAGGTGAATGCCACCTTTAATCGAAAAAAAAATAAGCCATTTACTTTTTTTTTCATACCATTTACAATCGAGCAACGCTTGAGCTAATTGAACACGTCCTTTTCCTTCATATAATACATAAAAAACGAAAACACAGCTCTAAATTCAAATGTATTCTTCTTGTAACACCATTGAAAGCATTTTGTATTCAATGCTTTGTTTCAACAGCACCCTACTGAAATGAAAGCCAATCAGTAAGAAGCATAATTGATGAGAAAACACCAATCAAGCTGATGGCTGTTCCGAACGTTGACAGTGGTTGATTTCTGGGCGGAACGAAAAAAAAACAAAACATCACCAAGAATTCAAACATGTGTGAACCAGAATTGGCTAATGTAAAACACAAGAATCGAGACAAACGAGAGATAGAGAGAGAGAGCAAAAAAAACCCTCCCCCTGGAGCGTTTTGCACTCCATTCCGGGACGCTTCCCACAGAACGGGTTATGCAATCTCCCCTTCCAACGGGGCTGAAGGATGAACTGCGCTCGATGCAACACAACACGCTCATTCTTCGGCTTACGCCACACTTCATCATTATGGTCATTTCTTTTCGCCCTCAGCTTCGCATCGCGTATCGCATCTTCACGGGGCTCCAGCGCCCATTCAAGTTCATTCCCTGGCTCGACCGGGTTGATATCTGAAACGCGCGCACACTCACACGCAGAAACATTTTATGCCAAACTAAAAACCGAGACGAATAACCCGAACAAGTTTTTTTTCTTTCTTTCGATTCGTTTTATTGCGACCCTCGCGGTGTCAATCCTCTGACAGCATAAACATGCCCCGTGAACTATTATCCTTAATCTCGAAAGCCATTGACTCCGGGCGTCCAAGTTCAAGCGATGGTTTTACCCACCGAAGCACGTGCTGCGCTGTTTGATTGAAGTTTTGCCTTCGCGGGTACGAGCAGTAGGGCGTTCGAAAGCAGGATCAGTTACCGCGAAGCTTTAAGAAGCATTCTTGTAACAGGATTGTAACATATTGTCTTGGAAACATGATTTATTTCACGTCCTTTTTGTACAACATGGAAGCCGCATCTCGCTCATCCGAAGGTCGTTAGCATACATATAGCTCACATATCAAATGATTCACTTCACGGTGATCGAATGAATTTCAACCAGTGATTGATGCGTCACAAATGCTTCGGTTACTGCTCCGTAGCAGATCGACACCAAATTTTCCGAAACCGATGATGCTCGTTCGTTGATTTTATGTGAATATTTACACTATCGCGGTCGGTTTTCCCCATTTCGGAGTGGACAAGGAAAGATTGTTTATTTATTGTTTTCGGTTCCGGTAACATTTGCACGGAACAAGCTCGCGTTGTATCGCATCTGATTTAGACAGCGTTAGATCGCTTTAGAAACATTCGCCGATGGAGACGCATGGTGTTTGATTTTTCTAACAATTCTTTTTCTGTTTATTTTTTTTTTCGTTTGCAGGTGAGTTACGACCGGCCGCTAGAAGACTACCACAGCAAAATGTGACCAAAAAAACACGACATAAACAAACAAACTCGAAGAGAAAAACGACGGCAACACGATCACGCTAGAAGAATGCCGCTTAAAGTGTAATTTTATAACAGTTGTACCGGGCAAAAATGACATAATAATGTTCTGATGTGTATGAGAATATCGAATCCCAAGAGGAACTGTGTTTGCCTGTGGGAAAAAAATGCAATACCACACACTTTTGCTCCAGCGGTTTCTGCAGCCACCCCATTGAGAGAGAGAGAGAGAGAGAAGGAGCGAAGAAATGGGTTTGTCCGTGTGTTTGAATTCGACATCGACGAACGGAGCGAAAAACGAGCGTCTCCAGCCGATCTGTGGCGAAATGGAACGAAAGAAAAACGCGAGCGTGTTCGAGCGGGTGGCAGGGCGTTTTGCATGGGTTAGGTTGAAACGGCACGGCGACTTAAGTGGGGCTGGCAAGATTAAAGTGCATTTGAAGTGAGTGTAGCGGGAGCACATCCGAGCACAGCCGTTGATCCCTTGCAGGGGAGAGTGTTTTGCCGGAATGTTTGCCGAACCGCGGAGCAACGTCTCACCGTCTCGGAGCGTTCATCCAGCGTTCCTGTTGCTGTTTTTTTGTTTTGCTCCTCCTGCCATCAACAGATCCCACTCACGTGTTCACGCTGGTTTCGCTCTTCAGCATGGGGCACTTTATATGGACAGAAATATGTTGCCTATGTTGCGCGCCCCGACCGGTCTCGGGCGTCGTGGGTGTGGAGCGCACCGGTGTGAGTGCATCGAAAGTGGAGGAAACCCGAGCGCACACTGCCGGCGTGAGGAATGTGCAGGGCACCGCGTGCAAGCGTGTGTCTGTCGCTCGCAAAGATCGCGACTCGATAGGCGACTCGTGCTGGCGCCATGACCGTGGCCGTAGCATTGATACGTTTGCCGGTGGGGTTTGATTCGTACGTTATGCTGTCGCACCGTCGGAGGTTATTGGCGAGAGAGAGAGAGAGAGGTCGTTCCCTCACGTGTGCGTGTCGGTTTGCTCGGCTTAGAGGTATTGGCTCACCAAATGGTTGAAAAATACATTTAATATTCGAATAAACGTTTGAATGAGTTTGAGTATCGCAGTTTGGGGGTAAATCCAGCGCGCACGGGGAAATGTTCTTCCTAACCAATCCTTCATGCAACATAAATCAACCGCCCACGTTTGTCTAAGGTGCGGATAGAGCGCTTTCTTCGTAGCCGATGGAAGAAATGGCCTAGATTTGAGTCGAAACGGTTTGAGACGCATTTTTGCGTTGTTTTTTTTTCACCGACCCCAAACCGGAGCAAGATGGGGTGGTGGCAAAACATTCCACTTCCCATCCCGAATGATATGTGGCGGAACAGAGGGTGTGATCGTGAAACTAATTTCCGCGATCGTTCACTAATCGTCCCGAGCTGGATGAGTCTCTGGGTGATGATTGCTTGTTTTTCCATCGTTTGCTGACCTAATTTCGCGTAATGTTTGGCCATTTATAACTTGTTGCGGGATGCATAAATGCTTTGTTTTATTATTATTAATAGTTTTAAAATTGTATTTTTGTAATATCAAAAATGCTTTTTCAGAACAAATCAATTTGAATCAAATAAGGTATAAATCACAGGAATTGGGTAATGTTAAATCGACAAATTCAACATAACATTTTTTTTAATTTTATTCTATCAATAAAACATCAATCTTAGTCAGATGAAAGTATGTAAATTTTCTTCTCATCAGATTCATATTCAAGGATACCTTTTTTAATATTATTAGTTATGTCAGACTTTTGTCAGAATTTTTAGTACATTTTTGGATTCTAAATTACGTTGTTTGTAGGTGAATGCCACCTTTAATCGGAAAAAAAACTTATGAAACTTATGAACGTATGAAATAAGCCATTTTTTTGATACCATTTACAATCGAGCAACGCTTGAGCTAATTGGACACCTCCTTTTCCTTCATATAATACATAAAAAACGAAAACACAGCTCTAAATTCAAATGTATTCTTCTTGTAACACCATTGAAAGCATTTTGTATTCAATGCTTTGTTTCAACAGCACCCTACTGAAATGAAAGCCAATCAGTAAGAAGCATAATTGATGAGAAAACACCAATCAAGCTGATGGCTGTTCCGAACGTTGACAGTGGTTGATTTCTGGGCGGAACGAAAAAAAAACAAAACATCACCAAGAATTCAAACATGTGTGAACCAGAATTGGCTAATGTAAAACACAAGAATCGAGACAAACGAGAGATAGAGAGAGAGAGCAAAAAAAACCCTCCCCCTGGAGCGTTTTGCACTCCATTCCGGGACGCTTCCCACAGAACGGGTTATGCAATCTCCCCTTCCAACGGGGCTGAAGGATGAACTGCGCTCGATGCAACACAACACGCTCATTCTTCGGCTTACGCCACACTTCATCATTATGGTCATTTCTTTTCGCCCTCAGCTTCGCATCGCGTATCGCATCTTCACGGGGCTCCAGCGCCCATTCAAGTTCATTCCCTGGCTCGACCGGGTTGATATCTGAAACGCGCGCACACTCACACGCAGAAACATTTTATGCCAAACTAAAAACCGAGACGAATAACCCGAACAAGTTTTTTTTCTTTCTTTCGATTCGTTTTATTGCGACCCTCGCGGTGTCAATCCTCTGACAGCATAAACATGCCCCGTGAACTATTATCCTTAATCTCGAAAGCCATTGACTCCGGGCGTCCAAGTTCAAGCGATGGTTTTACCCACCGAAGCACGTGCTGCGCTGTTTGATTGAAGTTTTGCCTTCGCGGGTACGAGCAGTAGGGCGTTCGAAAGCAGGATCAGTTACCGCGAAGCTTTAAGAAGCATTCTTGTAACAGGATTGTAACATATTGTCTTGGAAACATGATTTATTTCACGTCCTTTTTGTACAACATGGAAGCCGCATCTCGCTCATCCGAAGGTCGTTAGCATACATATAGCTCACATATCAAATGATTCACTTCACGGTGATCGAATGAATTTCAACCAGTGATTGATGCGTCACAAATGCTTCGGTTACTGCTCCGTAGCAGATCGACACCAAATTTTCCGAAACCGATGATGCTCGTTCGTTGATTTTATGTGAATATTTACACTATCGCGGTCGGTTTTCCCCATTTCGGAGTGGACAAGGAAAGATTGTTTATTTATTGTTTTCGGTTCCGGTAACATTTGCACGGAACAAGCTCGCGTTGTATCGCATCTGATTTAGACAGCGTTAGATCGCTTTAGAAACATTCGCCGATGGAGACGCATGGTGTTTGATTTTTCTAACAATTCTTTTTCTGTTTATTTTTTTTTTCGTTTGCAGGTGAGTTACGACCGGCCGCTAGAAGACTACCACAGCAAAATGTGACCAAAAAAACACGACATAAACAAACAAGCCCGAGGAGAAAAACGACGGCAACAACGATCACGCTAGAAGAATGCCGCTTAAAGTGTAATTTTATAACAGTTGTATCGGGCAAAAATGACATAATAATGTTCTGATGTGCATGAGAATATCGAATCCCAAGAGGAACTGTGTTTGCCTGTGGGAAAAAAATGCAATACCACACACTTTTGCTCCAGCGGTTTCTGCAGCCACCCCATTGCAAAACACGCAAAACCGGTTTTATTGAACGATTCGTTCCGCCATCGCGTTGCATCCGCGCACTGCTATCTCTCTCCCCCGGTTTGTTGCAGTTCCTCTCGGCATAAATAACCCACCGTTTCACTTTCGGTGCTCCATCCATCGCGTCATGTATCTTTTACTGCTGCCTCTGCTGCCTCTGCTTCATGTTGCGCTTAAATTCCTCTCGCGCCGTTTGTTTTGTCCCATTCCGTCCGGGGCGAGACGAGAAATTATGCAAGCGTACAGTTAACTCGGCGTGGCCCTTTGTGCCGCTGCTCCGTGTGCTCCATGTGGAGGTGAAAGAAACAGGACAAAGGGCGCTTCGAACGAGCCGGAGAAAACTATCTCCTGCGAGACGATCGTTTCTGTGGATGGATCGTTTCTGCCTCACGATTCATCCATTTGGCCGCGTCGGATGATCGGCCGCGCCGGTGCATTGTGCCGGAGCGCTTAATGCGTGACTTCCACTGACCTCAGACAATACATTCTTGCGGCGGGCTTATCTAATCGAGGCATCGGCGTGTCTGACTGTGCTATGCGTCGGGATGTGTTGCGCCGGGGTTATGATACGCTCAAATTCACCACAATGTATCCGTGCGATCCGTGCGTAGACCGAGGCAATACAATGTTAAAATTTCAATAACATTCCTGTGTAATGTATTTTCAAAAGGCACGTGAGATAATTTTATGTGTGATCTTTTCTGCAGACTTCGGCGCAAAACGAACAAAAAAACGTAAATTAAACTGATTGCGACAAACAAACAATTCCACAAATTTATCACCACGAGCGATCGGACGGAACAAATGATATCCCGTTTAACGGTTAATGATGCAATAATTGGCCGTCATACATTATTGATGATACGGCCGCATCAATTACCGTTCCATTTCTCTGTCGCGCTCTCATGAGAACGACCAAAATCAATGAAACCAAGCGCCGAAAATTGCTTCCCGATCGCGCCGATCGTCTCATTCGCAACATGTCAAAGACCCCAGATGTTCGGAGGAAAAGGCAGAACATGATCGAGAAAACAACTTGTTCACACAGTATTGCATTTCGCAGGAGAAATAACGATCTCACGCTTGGGTTTTCATGCGTTTTGTATGCGTGAAAAGGCATTAAAACATTTTTAGTGATTTTTTAAATACTTAATAATTCATTTTAATTATTACTTTGTTTTTAGCAGCTCTCCGTTGGTTATTTTTTTTTAATCAAACATTTTGTGTTTATTTATATTGCAATAGTTGCTTCATCAATTGATAGAATATTACATGTTGAAAGATTCACGTCTAGTACGTGCAAAACGTTAAGGTTAAACTGTTTTTTATGTCATGTGTTCCCATAAAGTCTCATAAACTTTGATAAGATCACTTAAACTAAATAAATCAAAGTGTAACAGCTAATGGAACATAAAAAAGATTAGATTTTTCAATTGCTCAGCTATGGATTCCAAACATATAATTGCTGCTGAAAGCTCCCAAAACACTGGATGAGTTTTATGCATAATTTTCTATTCATTCCATTTGTAATAAGCTATCTAGTGAGCTTAGTTTTTTGCTCACACAACTCGTACTACGCAGGTGCATTTGCCCTTTCTGCAGACTTCGGCGCAAAACGAACAAAAAAACGTAAATTAAACTGATTGCGACAAACAAACAATTCCACAAATTTATCACCACGAGCGATCGGACGGAACAAATGATATCCCGTTTAACGGTTAATGATGCAATAATTGGCCGTCATACATTATTGATGATACGGCCGCATCAATTACCGTTCCATTTCTCTGTCGCGCTCTCATGAGAACGACCAAAATCAATGAAACCAAGCGCCGAAAATTGCTTCCCGATCGCGCCGATCGTCTCATTCGCAACATGTCAAAGACCCCAGATGTTCGGAGGAAAAGGCAGAACATGATCGAGAAAACAACTTGTTCACACAGTATTGCATTTCGCAGGAGAAATAACGATCTCACGCTTGGGTTTTCATGCGTTTTGTATGCGTGAAAAGGCATTAAAACATTTTTAGTGATTTTTTAAATACTTAATAATTCATTTTAATTATTACTTTGTTTTTAGCAGCTCTCCGTTGGTTTTTTTTTTTAAATCAAACTTTTTGTGTTTATTTCTGTTGCAATAATTGCTTCATCAATTGATAGAATATTACATGTTGAAAGATTCACGTCTAGTACGTGCAAAACGTTAAGGTTAAACTGTTTTTTATGTCATGTGTTCCCATAAAGTCTCATAAACTTTGATAAGATCACTTAAACTAAATAAATCAAAGTGTAACAGCTAATGGAACATAAAAAAGATTAGATTTTTCAATTGCTCAGCTATGGATTCCAAACATATAATTGCTGCTGAAAGCTCCCAAAACACTGGATGAGTTTTATGCATAATTTTCTATTCATTCCATTTGTAATAAGCTATCTAGTGAGCTTAGTTTTTTGCTCACACAACTCGTACTACGCAGGTGCATTTGCCCTTTCGAGTTGCATTCTTCGGTATCGTATTTTTCTAGATAAACACTTGACGAGTTGCATCTCCCCAAACGCACGAACCAGCCCAAACGATAAGCAGCTTTATCGCACCTTACAAACACACACACACCGAACGCGCTTTTCCACCGATTTGGGAATCAGCCGGCAATTATCAACAGGCTGGGCTAAAATTACAGACCCCTTTCTGCGCTGGAGTGGGACAGTGGTGCTCACCAATCACACGATGCGGTGCGTGAGAGTAAGAAAGCAAACACGCACACACACACACACCTAACCAAAACAAGAAAACAACAACATTGACTTATGCTAATCACACCACCAGCCAACACACATGGTTCAGGAAACTGAACCGGCGAACGGACGCGCGTACGCAAAAGTAACGAGAACAACACCGGGCGTCTTGCACGTACGTGCCTTATAGGGTTTCGCGATACGAGTTTCGCGTCTGATAGTGTGACGGGTGAAATGACAGCTTTTCCGTCGTCGTTTTTGTTTTTTTTGTGTGTGTGTGCAAAAAACACTTTTTCATGTTGTGGCAGTTGGTTTCATCACACCGAACTGAACGTACCTCTGCGCTATTTATCAATATACTCGGGATTCTCTTTCACTCATCCGGACGACAAATTGTGTCGAAACGGAGTCGAAAGTAAACCTCCCATGTGTGTGTGTGTGTGTGTACGCGCTTTATTATGTTGCAACCCCGTGCAGCTCAAAGTTGACCACAACGCGTAATTAACTCTTACTCTACGCCGCGGAGTAGGTAAGCAAACAGGCAAGTAAAAGTGGCCCTGCCTGACACTTACGTGCTGTTTGTATTTTGTCCAATCGGGAAAGCAATGGTGTGCGCGGCGTGGTTCCTCAAAATAGCGACTCGTTGCACCGGCACGTGATGATCGTAATTTCCACCGGCCATCCCGGTGGTATCTCGTGTTTGCGACCGGACAGCTGGGTGCGTGAACGGCAGAGTGCCGGGAAGCCTCCGAACTGTGTCCGATACATTCGGCGGACACACGGTGTCGCCCCGCAGAACGATTTGTTGTTCCTTAACCCTACTTTCTACACTTTGCGGCCAGTGCTGGTAATGACACTGAGGTTCGCCTCGGTGCCTGGGAAAACCGGCACGGCCGGCCTCACATGCCGGACGGGCGCGTTTCATTTTCCATGTGCCCTCGGGAGCACATGCCGCCCTGCTCAAGGTAAACCGTTCCCGAGGCGGTAAATTGGTCGATAAATCGGATTACAGCTGGGGAGCGGTGGCGTGAGGTGGCCGTTCGCCGCACAGCACCTGGGCGAAACGTGACGGCGATAAACGATCGAACGGAGAAATATTTCGGGCTGATTGTGCCAGATGGACCTTTGGAGGAGGAGAGGTTTTGGAGTGTCCTGGATTTAAGTAGGAATTTTTGGAAGAATTTACATGAGATGATCGAAATAGCTTTGGATGTGTTTGTGCGGACTGATTCGATACAAATCATGAATCAGAATAAAAAGTTAACGAGTTGATGTGAATCTTGAATCTGCGATAATGCAGGTTTTTCCAAAACTGCTTTACAAATCTTAACTTAGATCTTTGGAAAATTTGCAATTCTTTGAGGCTTCAAGACTGTTCATTAGGCATTCTTCAAATCATTAGGCATTCTTTTCAACGCTCTAGGAGCTTATCTAACTCAAAGCACCACTGGCTTGTCCCTCAGCTGGAACATATTTGAAACTTGGTAGAATCAATTAAAAAAAAAATCTTAAAAATCATTCAAAGTTTTTCTTATATCTGTAGAGATGGATGGATTAGTTTTATGATTCGAATGACTCTCCGGTAATAAACTATATGAATTACCGTCTTCCAATGTTTAACAATTACTATCATAAGGCCTCAACCTAACCCTTACGGTAAGGAACAAGATTCAAGTACAGACATAACAGCATAAGAAGTTTCTTGTGTAAGATGGAATAAAGTTAGTAATCTCTCGTCGCTTACAGACCTTTGAGTACTAAGAAAATTTCTGAGTAGGAGCATCGTCAAAATGGCAGTTTAGAGAAGTTGAGCGGTCTGTCCAAGATTCTAGCGAAGTACTAAGAAAATTTCTGAGTAGGAGCATCGTCAAAATGGCAGTTTAGAGAAGTTGAGCGGTCTGTCCAAGATTCTAGCGTATTGATGACGATCATGTACAATCACGGAGCATTCAAAAGACGATGTTACTACTTTGCAAGTACTTTGAGGCGTGTTGTTGTAATGTGTTGCTTTGGAGTTTGGTTGAAAGTTGGTCAAACATATCGATTTCAAGATTTTGGTGGCACGAGTTCAAAAATTCTTTCATATGACACAGAAACTTACCCTATAGTCTACCCTCTACACAACACCCTGGAACAGAATTTAAGTACATGAGCAAAAATACTTCCACAAAGTGAATACAACAATAACAACGCAGAAATAAATCCCAATAAAACGCACGCACACACAGCCAAGCGCGCGTTACCTTCGACCGGGTGAGATTCGCACGTTTCAATGTAAACATGTTTACGCGCGCGATAGGCCTTTCTATACGCCCCAAGTTCAACGGCGAAGGCGAATGCCTAGATAGGGGAGCCCTGCGGCGATGTTGATGGTGAACAGGGGGAAAAAAGCATGCGAGAATCAGCGAGAGCGAAAGAGAGAGCGCACGAGAGCGAACGATAGAGCAACCGGTCAAACCGTGAGCTGAAAAACCTTGTGTATCTCGCGGTGTCTCGCTTGTTGGGGCATCGCGCGTTCTCACATCTCTCCGCGTCATGCGCGTGTGGGGGCGCTTCGTCACCCGAGCCGGGAGGGGGGGGGGGGGACGGTAATAAACTATATGAATTACCGTCTTCCAATGTTTAACAATTACTATCATAAGGCCTCAACCTAACCCTTACGGTAAGAAACAAGATTCAAGTACAGACATAACAGCATAAGAAGTTTCTTGTGTAAGATGGGATAAAATTAGTAATCTCTCGTCGCTTACAGACCATTTAGTACTAAGAAAATTTCTGAGTAGGAGCATCGTCAAAATGGCAGTTTAGAGAAGTTGAGCGGTCTGTCCAAGATTCTAGCGTCAGCATAAGAAGTTTCTTGTGTAAGATGGGATAAAATTAGTAATCTCTCGTCGCTTACAGACCATTTAGTACTAAGAAAATTTCTGAGTAGGAGCATCGTCAAAATGGCAGTTTAGAGAAGTTGAGCGGTCTGTCCAAGATTCTAGCGTATTGATGACGATCATGTACAATCACGGAGCATTCAAAAGACGATGTTACTACTTTGCAAGTACTTTGAGGCGTGTTGTTGTAATGTGTTGCTTTGGAGTTTGGTTGAAAGTTGGTCAAACATATCGATTTCAAGATTTTGGTGGCACGAGTTCAAAAATTCTTTCATATGACACAGAAACTTACCCTATAGTCTACCCTCTACACAACACCCTGGAACAGAATTTAAGTACATGAGCAAAAATACTTCCACAAAGTGATTACAACAATAACAACGCAGAAATAAATCCCAATAAAACGCACGCACACACAGCCAAGCGCGCGTTACCTTCGACCGGGTGAGATTCGCACGTTTCAATGTAAACATGTTTACGCGCGCGATAGGCCTTTCTATACGCCCCAAGTTCAACGGCGAAGGCGAATGCCTAGATAGGGGAGCCCTGCGGCGATGTTGATGGTGAACAGGGGGAAAAAAGCATGCGAGAATCAGCGAGAGCGAAAGAGAGAGCGCACGAGAGCGAACGATAGAGCAACCGGTCAAACCGTGAGCTGAAAAACCTTGTGTATCTCGCGGTGTCTCGCTTGTTGGGGCATCGCGCGTTCTCACATCTCTCCGCGTCATGCGCGTGTGGGGGCGCTTCGTCACCCGAGCCGGGAGGGGGGGGGGACCAGGCTATTTGCATACATCATCCCCATCACCACCCCCAATCCACCCTTGGCCGTTGGGACTGCGGGGGGAGAGCTATACTTTCCTGTTGTGGATGTGTGTGGAGTATGATAATCAGGAGCAGTGAGACACCGTCCGCCTCCATCCCACTGTGGGTGAGAGATCGACCACTCACGCCTCGTTTGGGGTAGGTC
>KZ068993.1:68380-78524 GCA_002091845.1 Anopheles cracens
TATCTCAGATCACATTGTTGCGCGGTTGCCTTGGCTACCCGGGACCTATGCCAACAACCGGGAATAACACGTTCCCTTTTCGCGACATCTCGCAACCGACCCGCCCACCCCACCCGAAACGCAGGCTCACGTTTTGGCGTCGGTGTGTGCACTTTCCCGGTCGGTTGTACCGCGCGCTCGAAATAGATCGGATCCACGGGAGCCGGTTTCACCCCCACGGGAGGGGGTGTGGCGCCACCCACACACTCACCCACCCTTCCTTCTCTTCCCCACGGGTGTGTCGGGAAAAGCGGGAGCAATCGGGAACCGAATCATCGTGTCGCGTACCGCCGAGGGGAGCAAAGTCGAACATGCGGCGCAGTGGCTCGCGTGCACGAGATTCCACCGCCACCGTCATCGAACCGTGTGCCGTGCCGGGTTTTACGTTCGCCGCTTGATCATCTCGCGCGATCGTAATGGTGGCAATTAGATCGGGGAGGGGAGGTGATATGCATTCGCGTGATTATCGGAGAATGGCGGCGGCGGTGGTTTTGTTTTGTGCTGTGCGATGTTGGACGGTGGGGTATGAAATTGTTGTGGATGGATGATTAATAAATTATAAAGCCCTGCTATAGTTTATTTTCTCTATTAATTAGCTCCAGGTTTAGATAGTTTTGTATGATTGTTCAGAAGTTTTTCGCATTTGTTGAACAAAGTCATCTTCGGTAAATCAGAATTTACGCTCTTTATAGAACTTTTTTTCTTTCAAATATGCTGAAGAATAAATTATATTTCTTTGACAACAAAATTAATAAATTTTAGAACATTTTTACCTATCAACTCGTTCAACAAAGAACATTTTTTCAAGCAACTTGTTATTGTATTTTATTATTTTTAGGCATTTTTAACTTTTCTTGAAAACCTGACCTAAGACTCGATCGATTTTATGATCATTTCTGATAATTTATTTTAAGTTTCTTGTCTCCAATCGTTATTCAGTCTTTATCACGGCATATCTAGCAATCATGACTTGAATTGGTGAGCAAAGCAAAGAACATTAGTTTGTTAGATTAGTTCCATTTTTGTCCTTAAGCATTTTACTATACAATTTTATGCATTTTGCAAGTAATTGTGCTGTTCTGTGTCTTTCTCCAGAAAAGCTTAGTTTTGGCGAGACATGGATATCAATATCGCTCAAGTAATAGAGTATTTTTTATAGTACAAAATTCCAAAAACTCTGAATAGTGTGTTAGACAGTTTCACGTGTTGTACATGTCCAAGTAGAGCGTTCGCTATGTAATGTTGAACTAATTTAAAAGAACCAATACTAATAATATTATGAACTGCGATTGTCATACCAGAATCAACTGATCATGACTTCATTTGGTGAGCAAAATAAGGAACAGATTAGTTTCATGATCTTTTTTATTTGCATTTTATTATATTTTATACATTTTGCTACTCAGTTTCTTTCTCCTGAATAGTCTTGGTGAGGCATTGAAATGACTATAACTCATCAAGTATTTTTGATTGTACAAAATTCCAAAAACTCTGGCTAACTATTGCTGGGTACTTTTGGCAGTTTCACGTTTTACACATGCCCAAGTAGAGGTTTGTAGTCATTTAAAAGGCCAAGAATCCAGAATCAATAAGAATACACTGTCAAGATTGCACTAATATCATGAAATACGCTCCCGGTTCCATCATAACCGAATCAACCGAATAGTCATCTGAAGCTTCGCTACCTAGCGTTGAATCCTGCAGTGTAAACGAGATCCGTGCTGATATTCGCCACCGTTTACACACAATGTCACGCTTGTGCGATCGCTCAATTGCTTCGTAAATGTAAATTCATCAGTAAATGAATGCTCGAGCAAACCCACCGACACGGGGAGCGGTTTGTAATCGGCCGCGGGGGTGAGCGTAAAACACACGTTTGCTCGCCGCCGTTCCCGTCGTCATGGCGCTGGAATTCAATAAATGATCAATAAATGGTTGTAATTGAGCAGCGCGAGCCATGGGGTGTACGCGGTGCACATTGAGGGGGGGGGGGATGCCTTTCGGTCCTTGAGGATGCACTTTCTCAACCATGGGAGGGGTTGAGTAGTTGAGCAGTACGATCGCAGCGACGATGGAAAGGATTCGTGTTTTTTTGTAGCTGTTATTGCTTTAATCGCCCGTCCGTCATAAATCATAAAGTGTCATTTGCGCACACGGGGCACGTTTGGGTTCCATCAGACAGCTGGTGAATGTCTCGGGCGTGTGTGTGTGTGTTGTTTTTGTTGACTGGCTTGTTGCACTGGGAGCGGCCCTTGTGTGTTTAAGGGTGCGATATGCCGCTTCACTTCGCTGTCGATCGCAAGCGCGGTGAGCGTTCGCAAGAAGTCTTCTTTCGCGGGGAAGCGATTCCAGGGAGCAATTTCAACGCGTACGCGTAGATGCCTGCTCAATGTCAGATCCTTATTACCCTAGGCGCAGGCCAATGTCTAAGCTTCTTTCCCACACTTACACGCACACACACACACACTCACACCACAATCAATTATTTCGAACGCCCTCCCTACTCTCGGCTTTGTCATTGAGACGGATCCCATCGCTCGTAAGTCATTCACTTACTAATCATCGCGGCCCATCGTCCGCGGCCAGCGCGACCACTTCCTGTATAAGGGGACTTTCTACCAACTGCACTCGCCGCGCGCACAACCATGAAGGGTTAGTGCGCTGCGTTCCGTCTCCTTCTAGCCCACGCACGTCTAGCCCCCTCGACCCCGACGGCAGTGGGTAGTGTCTTTTTCTAAACGCACCACTCACACACGGCCGCGCGCTATGCGGGCAAGTGGCCCGGTGTGCCGTGGTGTTGGTGACGATTAGAGTATCCTTGGAAAAATGATTGTTTACTTCGGTGGCGAGCGCGCTTGAAACAACGCACACAACCGCAGCGGCGCGTCTATTTACTTCCTGGATTTGCCACCCCGTCAGGCCGTTGAGTGCAGCAAGCAAGCAAGCAGACCCCAGCAATTGGCATTCGTGCACCACCATGATGGATCGATGATCCAAGGAGGGGGGGCAGGGTACGGCGCAGGTGGGGAGAGGTTTGCCCCTCATCGAAGGAGGGAGCAGGCATTGCGCATCGATCGCGTCTCGCTCGCTCTAAGCTGCCGAGCTAGAAGCTGCCGCCATGCTCCTAGCGCTAAGCGACGCCATTTTAAGCGTGCGCCGAAACGAGCACCGTCGGATGGAGCTCTACATTTCGCGGGCTCTGTGTGGCACCGGCCCCGAAAAAGGCTGCCAGCGAAGTTCTTAATGCATTGCGATCGCTCAGAGCTTATGATGTTTATGGTATTGGTGCTGGGATTCGATTCGATCCGACGGCGGCCAGCCGATACCATTGTCAAGGGCAACATGAAGCCATTAGCTCGCAGGTGATGTCGATGTTGCGATTGGCGACTGCGGCATGAGGTGCGAGGGAGTGTTCCCAACCTCAAGGCGATGGGCCGCGAACCGGTCGCATCAATAAGTCGATTAACTACCCCCACGGTGCGAATCTTCGGATGTATTTTTAGACCACTTGCGGGCGAAAAACACCCGACGGTGTTAGCTGTCCGCCATCGTCTAAATAGGGTCGAATAATTGAACCGTCGCTTAGGATTCGGAAGTGGGTCCGGCTTTGAAAGTTCAAGTGAGCTCATCGACCGTCGGGGTGTCGGTCGAAGCGGAACCGGAAGATATCGCACCAGCTTGCCGTACGCGCTTTTGCTACGCTTCTAATCATGGCCGGTCGGAGCTGACCGTGTGTATGATAACAATGCTCTGTGTTGTTGGTGGTTCTTTGTGCGATTCCTGGTGAGCACCAGCCGTGTGAAGCTTCTCGACGTCATGGCCCACGCTTAAACCACACTTTATCGTTGCGAGATGAATTGTCTAGCTTCTCCGGCGATTTATTTAGTTCACACTAGTATGTGTTAGACATACAAAAAACATTTACTCCCGTGCTCAATTGTAAGGTAAAATGGCGAATATGAAGTTGCCATACTCTTATCTGACTATTGACACAAAACTGCCACAGTTTTGGACAAAGAAACCCCTTAGAAGAACCGTCATAAGTAGATGAAATAACTGTTGAAAACGCATCAGAAACTGTATTCGTTATGCGGTTTGCATACTTTACGAGTACATAAACAAACTGATCCTAAAAGTAGGCAATGCTCACCGCAAAATACTTTATTAATGTATTTTTAAGCTTCATTGCACAATATCTAATTCTTAAGAATATATTTTCCTCTTAGCACACTGTAATGCTTCCTACGATTTAGAAAAATCACTTTTATAAGCCTTAAATGCGATTGTGCTTTACAATGTGGAGAAACCATTCACCGGTGGCGCCTCAAATGTTTTAGAAAGGACATAATTGTAGCCATATCTCATCTTGGACGTTGATGCATTCCGCGTACGTGATAGGAGTTTACATTTACAAAATACTTAGAACGTGCTGGGGATTACACACGCAGTGACTTTCCCCTTTCACTCATTCTAAAACGGAATCAATTGCACCAATAGGGGTAAAAGTGATAGTCAACGATCGCTGTGTTTTCCAACACCAAAACGACAACACACTCGCCCCCTCGTTAAAGACCGTGTTACAAAGACCGGCACGATTAGAGCTAATTATGCTAATAGAAGCACCACCCGCCGTCGTGGACTTGGTGTTGCAAAATGCGCTGAAGCTATTCCAATCCCGGCCCCATCGGTGCGTGCGCCACCGTGAGCAAACGGAGCAGTCTCATCTGTGTGCGTTAAAAATCGCTGACAATAGCAATCAACCGTCAGGGACATTCTGATCAACACACTCTCGAGGCTGCAGTTCCTGGTCTCCCTCGCTCTCCTTCGCTCTTCGCTCGCGCGCCCTAGGTCGGTCATCGTCGTCAGCGGGCGACGCGTCATCCGAAACAAGGACACACGGTTGCAAGGAGCGCACTTTCGACGGGTGAAATTGCGAACGGGCACGCACGTTTTGCATTGCGCTCTAGTGCGCTGCGTTCCGTCTCCTTCTAGCCCACGCACGTCTAGCCCCCTCGACCCCGACGGCAGTGGGTAGTGTCTTTTTCTAAACGCACCACTCACACACGGCCGCGCGCTATGCGGGCAAGTGGCCCGGTGTGCCGTGGTGTTGGTGACGATTAGAGTATCCTTGGAAAAATGATTGTTTACTTCGGTGGCGAGCGCGCTTGAAACAACGCATACAGCCGCAGCGGCGCGTCTATTTACTTCCTGGATTTGCCACCCCGTCAGGCCGTTGAGTGCAGCAAGCAAGCAAGCAGGCAGGCAGACCCCAGCAATTGGCATTCGTGCACCACCATGATGGATCGATGATCCAAGGAGGGGGGGCAGGGTACGGCGCAGGTGAACGGGGTTCATTCAGCGATGCATTCAATGGAGCACCACATGAGTGCAACAAACTGTCCCGCTAGAGCATGTGTGTGTGTGTATGTGCGGAGTAGAGAAACGATAAAAGCGTGCAGTGCAGCGTAATGGGAAGCCAAAAAAGAGAGAAAAAAAAACACCACAAGCGACAACAGACACCATTGCACCCGGGCCAGGAAGCAGGCGGACGATAAGAGATTCGCATCTCGGCATCTCGGGAAGCGAGCCAAGACGCATCCGTCGCATTAGAAAGGCCTGGCCAAATCGTGGCGAAGTGCGAGCTCGACAACGTGCAGCAGGGGAAAGTGCAGTCGAAAGGGCAACGACTTTTGGCCGGTTTCGTGGCCATGTATGTGGCTGTCGGTTGGACACGGGATCGCACGGGTTGCATCAGTGGAACGAATGGGAAATTATGATCGTTTTATTTTCTCTCCACCGTCCGTCGATAATGCAATCCAGTTGTCTCATAGATATTAGCGACCGACTCGCCTTACAATGTGTTGGGTGCAATCGTTGCAAAATAGTGCAATTGCTTTCACTGCTCTCACTGGCGATTGTTTTTTTTGTTGTTGTTGTAGGATAAAGACCGATCCTAGATGGACAGCTTTGTTAGCCTTCTGCCAAACAACATAATGACCGACTCTTGTGTTTATCTTTAAGCTTTTCGTTTGAGAAAATCAATTGCATTTTGAACTAATTTAAGTTATTTATTAATCTGAGCATTAAAATAAATACCATCTAGGTTAAGAAGAAGCAAATAAATACTTATATTCGTGCAGATTGCATCAATTCGGATAGATTGTGCACTTCTGCGCCAAGAACAATAGAATTACTGCTACAAAACACCTTATTAACACTTCATTTATCAGTTTAACGATGCATTTCCCGCTGGGTTCCTTGTCGATCTTCTTGGCAATCTTCATGTAGTGATAAATTGAAATAAATTAAATAATTGCGACTCGAAAGAGTGGGTGTGAGTGTGTGCGTACGTTTGTAGAAACTGCACATAACACTACGGTGATGCAGTTCACAGCGAAACGCTTAACATTCCTTCCACATACATCGCGAGCGTTCCTTTCGATTTCAGGCGTCCGACATGTCCGCAGCGGCGTACGTACCGTACGGATCACTTCTTAGGGCTCAGCTCCGGAAGCCAACCGAGCCACGCACGCCAACCGGGCTCTGCCGTTAGGTTTTCCCGGCCTCCCTTGGCCGGTGCCATCGAACCCGCGTCTCCCCCAGTGAGCGCGACAATGTCGCGAACCGGTGCGGTTTTAATTACATTTCACTCTAATACGATCGATTAGTATTCTAATCGACCCATCGACCCTCGGGCAGCCGTATCGCAGCCTCCGATCGTGTCGCGGGGACTGATTTATGCCACGGTTGGCCCGCGGGAGTGCGATATGTCGCCGAGGCTGCACCCAGCAGCAGCACCCCTTTCGGAAGGTGCGCACTTTTCCAGGCGGCTTTGCTATTTATGCAAATGGTACGGCACCGGCGTGCGCGATGTGCGCTCCTAGGCTGACCCCGTCCGCTTATGACAGGTCGTTTGTCACCGCGTGCGAGAATCTGAAGCAGTTGCTGCACCGTTCCATAAATCGTTCGCGACCAAACGATGGTCAGCCCGCGTGCTCCGGGCTGTTGTGGCGCTGTTGTCGAATTCTTATTCTCAATTCTACCTCACGCGCTACACCGTAGCGGACGCATCGGAGATCACCATCAGAGGTAAGATCACCTTCGAGTAGTACGAACAACGAAGAAAAAAGAACACACGAAGGGGTTCTCCTACTAATGACTCGCCGTGACATTGAGCCGCTCGCCCAGCTTCGTGTGCGGTGTGGAGTCGGAGGCATTTTTCGCGTTTGAGGCGCATTTCATCGCGGCCGTAAACCTGTTGGGGTGCTAGACGGCAACCGACGATGGTGGTGGTGGTGGTGGTGGTGATCGGGGTGTTGATCGACCAAATGTTTTCCGCATTCGTGTGCCTCGTTTTTTGTTCTTTCATCGGCGCTGTTTTGATGGAGATATAGGCTGTTCAATCTATCTCACTAGCTTAATGTGCGTTTTGGATCGGGGCAGCGCGGCCCCGCCACCAGCCACCAAGGATAACGTGAACATGGAGTTGCCTGTTTCGAGGTGTTTTGTTGCGGTGCGGCTTATCACGCAGCGGCGATCGCTATCGGTGCTGTTGGCGAGATAACAATCTGATGGGTTTGGACCGCTGAGCACAATTAGTCAGAGTGATTACTAAATTGGTCCTTCCGGGTCGATGCGAGACACTAGCGCGCACCGATCGGTACGATTTTTCGATCGTTACTTGAGGTTAGATCCTGTCGGAGTTCGATTTATCGTTTACCAAAGAGAAATGAGTATTATGAGCGATCCTCTCCAAGGAAAAAATCCGAAATTTTAAAACTGTTGGTAGCACAATCTCTCTTTTCAGATCAATGGAACCAACATTTGCTAAAATATAATGTAATATTACATCTTCGGTAGCACTCTCTCGGTGTTTTTTAATTATATTTCAGCTTGAATCGTTTGAAACAGTCTAATTCGGTGACAGCGTTTATGGTAGCATCAGGGTTTCAATTAAGATGGTCGATTACTTGGTATTATTGAATTAAACATTATTACCGAACTGATCTAAATGGAACTCGAGCGGATGAGGCTGTCATTAATCGATGTTTTCGTTTCTTTAAATTGTATTTTATATCGATTAAATGATAGTAAAATCAGTAAACAATCAATCTCGATTCGGATGACAGATCCTAACCTAGCTTATCTCATCAATCGTGAATGTTGTATAGAAAACTAATATTCTCAGCATGAAGGGAGTTCGATTTTACAGTTTTCTTTGGTTTGTGTGACAAGTTTTGTTCGGTTGCGTTTTCTTGAAATTGGTTTCCAGCTGATCGGATAAGACTTCGGATTGTTGAATCGTTATAATATATTTTGCATAAATTGCCTGATCGTTTCCAACCTTGTCATAAAGACATGCAAACTGCAATCGAAGGTAAAACGAGATGTAATAGACATTAAGAGCTACTTTTGAACGGGAGTCGATCGGTGTTCACTTCCGACTCGCTTCGGAATAATCGCCAAAAATACGGCTTGCACGATAAACGCAGGCTCGCAGCATAAACGTACCCATCCGCCAGCATAACCTCCCCGGTTGCATTCTCCCTTGCCCGGGGGGGGGCTGGTACGTACACTTTTGTTCCTCATCTGCTAGCGTACAGACACACGTACACACCACCATCGCACATTGCCATGATGCCATCGGAAGGGGCCATCGACGACTGGTTTGGCCGCCAAAACGGAATGGCGGTGAGCAACTAAAATTTCAAGATCAACCCCCCCTGTCGGGGGGCCCTGCGTCGCCACCGTCTTTCGAACGAAACTTTCGTAAGGTCAACCACTACCGTGCGCACGCGATGCTGGCCAACGCACACACACACGTGCACACACACCAACAAAGGAAGGGGAAGCTTAAGCGCGAGAGCTTTTGCAAAGCGAATGCACGGGTGGTGGATGGTGGTGGGCTACGATCGCGATGAGCGATCCTCTCCAAGGAAAAAATCCGAAATTTTAAAACTGTTGGTAGCACAATCTCTCTTTTCAGATCAATGGAACCAGATTTGCTAGAATATAATGTAATATTACGTCTTCGGTAGCACAACATGGGATGCAATATTAGTGAGTTTTAATTATATTTCAGCTTGAATCGTTTGAAACAGTCTAATTCGGTGACAGCGTTTATGGTAGCATCAGGGTTTCAATTAAGATGGTCGATTATTTGGTATTATTGAAATAAACATTATTACCGTACTGATCTAAATGGAACTCGAGCGGATGAGGCTACCATTAATTGATGTTTTCATTTTTTTTAATTGCATTTTTTATCGATTAAATGATCGTAAAATCAGTTAATAATCAATCTCGATTCGGATGACAGATCCTAACCTAGCTTATCTCATCAATCGTGAATGTTGTATAGAAAACTAATATTCCCAGCATGATTTTACAGTTTTCTTTGGTTTTCTTTAACGAGTTTTGTTCGGTTGCGCTTTCTTGAAATTGGTTTCCAGCTGATCGGATAAGACTTCGGATTGTTGAATCGTTATAATATATTTTGCATAAATTGCCTGATCGTTTCCAACCTTGTCATAAAGACATGCAAACTGCAATCGAAGGTAAAACGAGATGTAATAGACATTAAGAGCTACTTTTGAACGGGAGTCGATCGGTGTTCACTTCCGACTCGCTTCGGAATAATCGCCAAAAATACGGCTTGCACGATAAACGCAGGCTCGCAGCATAAACGTACCCATCCGCCAGCATAACCTCCCCGGTTGCATTCTCCCTTGCCCGGGGGGGCTGGTACGAACACTTTTGTTCCTCATCTGCTAGCGTACAGACACACGTACACACCACCATCGCACATTGCCATGATGCCATCGGAAGGGGCCATCGACGACTGGTTTGGCCGCCAAAACGGAATGGCGGTGAGCAACTAAAATTTCAAGATCAACCCCCCCCCTGTCGGGGGGCCCTGCGTCGCCACCGTCTTTCGAACGAAACTTTCGTAAGGTCAACCACTACCGTGCGCACGCGATGCTGGCCAACGCACACACACGTGCACACACACACACAAAGGAAGGGGAAGCTTAAGCGCGAGAGCTTTTGCAAAGCGAATGCACGGGTGGTGGATGGTGGTGGGCTACGATCGCGAACGTAAACC
>KZ068993.1:79438-92524 GCA_002091845.1 Anopheles cracens
ACGAGCGTGCGCGCGGTCCGCTGGGACGGATTTTTTCCCTCTCGCCCCCCCCCCCCCCCCCCCCCCCGCCACTTCCTCCCAAGCGTGATCACTTTCAGCACCACTTCGCGTCGCGATTGCTTTGAAAGATCTTCTCGCGTGTGTGCGTGTCCGTTGAGGAGGAACCGTCGTCGCTTAGGCCCAGGTCGCGACGTCCACCATGACGTCACTGGTCACCCGAGGGGGTGGTGGTAGGGAGGTTTTATTTGGCGGCTGCTGGCGCGCTTCCGATATCGATCGGTGTGCGCCTTTTTGGAGACATCGAAGTGGGGGCTAGCTATGGGCGACCTTGCAAGCGTTTGCCGTAAGCGGCTCGATCGCCATCGTCGTCGTCGTCGTCGTCGTAGGTTTAGTGATCGTGAATTTACAACCGTGCACTCCGGAGGGCGGAAGGTTAGCGCGAATTGGTGGTTAAGCTTTTCGGGGTTTCGTCGATTTTGCTTTTTTTTCTCTCAATGTTTCTGTGTGACCGCTCGTGTGGAATTCGGAAACACGCAAAATTGAACAACTTTTCGGGTGGATGAGTTCCGACCCGTTGGATCATGCGGACCATACATGTAATGGAACGTTCATTTAATAGTCATTTTTTTGTACACTCACACATGCTCGCTTGCAAAAATAATTGTGAAAAAGACACCGAATCGGTTCCTTCATCCTCTGCGTGCAGAGCGACCGAAGACCGGAGATCGAGCAAATGATTACTCCCGCTTGCGCTAATAATATGGCGGAAAGCTTCTCCAAACGTTGCTGCTCCCTGCGCGCCTGCGCAGGTTGGCGGTGTAATAACGCCCGTGTAATGATCGTTAATTGATTCGGACAGTCGGGGCGATTATTAAAGTCGAGCGATTGACCCTCGATCGAACGCAGGCGGCATTAATAGGAACCGAACCGAAAGTTTCCTTTTACCCCCCCAGTGCTCCCGCTGTGGCTGTGATGTCTGTAATCATTCAATTTTACAAATCCTTTGGTGCAAAGTGGTTGGTCAAAGTGATTGATTGGTGCGTTCGGTGCACCTGGATCGCGGCGATACGGAAGTGGTACGGTTTGAGCTCGGAGGCACCGATAAAGGCGCATTAGAGGAATCCCCTTGAACCTGCCATATTTGGGACGCGGACAAGATTCGAGCCTCAGCCTCAGTTGCGAAAGCCGAAATGTCAAACATGATGTCAAAGGTGTAGCTTTGATGGCTGGAACGCTGAGTCGGTTCTAGCATCCATACGGGGAGTTCGCGAGTGGATGTCAATAGCGTCGCAGGCGGTCCATACAGTGTCGGGCGAAACGTACGCAGCCAGGTTATGCTTCTGCTTCCCAGGAAACGACTTGTGCAAGTCATTTGTATTTCATGTGTACTACGCATAAGGCGTTGTACGAGACTGTCAAATGAAGTTTCATATTGAAGAATAAATCTACAAGTTGTCAGCAAAGCAAGAAGGCTTCCGACATTCCTCCAAATAGCTTGCCGAAATGAGAGTTGGACGTTTAATTTTCATGATCATCCTTCAATAACTCTCATGAATATCCTTTGCCAACCTCTTCTCCTACGAACATTGTCGCATAAAATATAGATAAGTCCCTCAATTCATTGCCTAAGTTCTGCTTGTAAAGCATGTGTACTTTTCGTTCAATATCAGGGCGATTCCAGTTTTGGAGAACGTCTTGAATATTTTTTTTTATATACATTCCATTCACATATATCAGAGTTTCTACATTTTTGACATCTTATTTCTTCAATGAAGAGAGATGACATGATGATCAATCACCTAGAATCAATTTCGAAGTCTTCTGTGCGTGAAGAAACGCGAGACGTGCTTTGAGTTCTTCGATTTAGGACATTCCAAAAGGTTCCCGTCCGAGGTAATCCCCAGAAATTGTGAAACCAGGTTCTTTGGCTCGTACCTTCTTTTACAAAAAAAAACAGCTTTGTGTTGAAACCACTTCCGCCGAACCATTGCAAAATAAGACATTCCCGTTCGCGTATGTTTTGTGCGACACTGTACGCTATTTCGGAACAGGTTTCGGTTGTTTTGCTTCAATTTCAGAGCCAGAGCGTCAGTGTTGCCTAAAAAAGCTGATCCGTGATCGGTGCACCAGGAGTGATCGGAGTTGTGTTGTTCCAAACTTCTGATTCCGCTCCGGCACGGAAGGTCAAGTGTGCCGGGCTCGTGGAACAGCACACAAACCGGGGCTGTATTTGTCGCCCGCAGTAATGACTCCGTGAAGTTAATTGTCAACAATAGATATCCTGTTCGCGTGCTCCGGGATCATGATGTGGGAGGTAATAAAACTCGATTACGGTAATTTCTTCCTGCATGTCTTTAATTTGCGCAGGTAATAAACTTGCCACTTTATGCGAAATGCGAAACGAGTGCCATAGGCTGTTGGATGCACTTAGACTTCGTGGATGTGGCGGTATTTCCACGAATATTTCACTCTTATTGCGCATATGCGCTTAGAAAGAACGTTAGTGACATTATAATGTATGCATTATTGAAATGCAAACCAATATCTCCAGCATGCAATAGGATCGAAAGCTATTACTGCATGGTCTGACGGCTGTAGAAATGTGAAGATCAAGCGTTCAACTATCGATTGAACAGCTTGATTTCGAATCTTTCCTATTGAGGTAATTCCTGTTAGCTGATCGTTCGTTCTACCACTCCTTTGCGATATATTTTTACTTCAAACAGCGCGGTACTGGCATTCGCCGTTCCAAGCGTGATACACCGATTCGTCATTTGCTGGTCGTTTTCTAGTTCTATTCTAGGTGCGTTACGCCATCCGAGCGCAATGCAAAACGTGCGTGCCCGTTCGCAATTTCACCCGTCGAAAGTGCGCTCCTTGCAACCGTGTGTCCTTGTTTCGGATGACGCGTCGCCCGCTGACGACGATGACCGACCTAGGGCGCGCGAGCGAAGAGCGAAGGAGAGCGAGGGAGACCAGGAACTGCAGCCTCGAGAGTGTGTTGATCAGAATGTCCCTGACGGTTGATTGCTATTGTCAGCGATTTTTAACGCACACAGATGAGACTGCTCCGTTTGCTCACGGTGGCGCACGCACCGATGGGGCCGGGATTGGAATAGCTTCAGCGCATTTTGCAACACCAAGTCCACGACGGCGGGTGGTGCTTCTATTAGCATAATTAGCTCTAATCGTGCCGGTCTTTGTAACACGGTCTTTAACGAGGGGGCGAGTGTGTTGTCGTTTTGGTGTTGGAAAACACAGCGATCGTTGACTATCACTTTTACCCCTATTGGTGCAATTGATTCCGTTTTAGAATGAGTGAAAGGGGAAAGTCACTGCGTGTGTAATCCCCAGCACGTTCTAAGTATTTTGTAAATGTAAACTCCTATCACGTACGCGGAATGCATCAACGTCCAAGATGAGATATGGCTACAATTATGTCCTTTCTAAAACATTTGAGGCGCCACCGGTGAATGGTTTCTCCACATTGTAAAGCACAATCGCATTTAAGGCTTATAAAAGTGATTTTTCTAAATCGTAGGAAGCATTACAGTGTGCTAAGAGGAAAATATATTCTTAAGAATTAGATATTGTGCAATGAAGCTTAAAAATACATTAATAAAGTATTTTGCGGTGAGCATTGCCTACTTTTAGGATCAGTTTGTTTATGTACTCGTAAAGTATGCAAACCGCATAACGAATACAGTTTCTGATGCGTTTTCAACAGTTATTTCATCTACTTATGACGGTTCTTCTAAGGGGTTTCTTTGTCCAAAACTGTGGCAGTTTTGTGTCAATAGTCAGATAAGAGTATGGCAACTTCATATTCGCCATTTTACCTTACAATTGAGCACGGGAGTAAATGTTTTTTGTATGTCTAACACATACTAGTGTGAACTAAATAAATCGCCGGAGAAGCTAGACAATTCATCTCGCAACGATAAAGTGTGGTTTAAGCGTGGGCCATGACGTCGAGAAGCTTCACACGGCTGGTGCTCACCAGGAATCGCACAAAGAACCACCAACAACACAGAGCATTGTTATCATACACACGGTCAGCTCCGACCGGCCATGATTAGAAGCGTAGCAAAAGCGCGTACGGCAAGCTGGTGCGATATCTTCCGGTTCCGCTTCGACCGACACCCCGACGCTCGATGAGCTCACTTGAACTTTCAAAGCCGGACCCACTTCCGAATTCTAAGCGACGGTTCAATTATTCGACCCTATTTAGACGATGGCGGACAGCTAACACCGTCGGGTGTTTTTCGCCCGCACGTGGTCTAAAAATACATCTGAAGATTCGCACCGTGTGGGTAGTTAATCGACTTATTGATGCGACCGGTTCGCGGTCCATCGCCTTGAGGTTGGGAACACTCCCTCGCACCTCATGCCGCAGTCGCCAATCGCAACATCGACATCACCTGCGAGCTAATGGCTTCATGTTGCCCTTGACAATGGTATCGGCTGGCCGCCGTCGGATCGAATCGAATCCCAGCACCAATACCATAAACATCATAAGCTCTGAGCGATCGCAATGCATTAAGAACTTCGCTGGCAGCCTTTTTCGGGGCCGGTGCCACACAGAGCCCGCGAAATGTAGAGCTCCATCCGACGGTGCTCGTTTCGGCGCACGCTTAAAATGGCGTCGCTTAGCGCTAGGAGCATGGCGGCAGCTTCTAGCTCGGCAGCTTAGAGCGAGCGAGACGCGATCGATGCGCAATGCCTGCTCCCTCCTTCGATGAGGGGCAAACCTCTCCCCACCTGCGCCGTACCCTGCCCCCCCTCCTTGGATCATCGATCCATCATGGTGGTGCACGAATGCCAATTGCTGGGGTCTGCTTGCTTGCTTGCTGCACTCAACGGCCTGACGGGGTGGCAAATCCAGGAAGTAAATAGACGCGCCGCTGCGGTTGTGTGCGTTGTTTCAAGCGCGCTCGCCACCGAAGTAAACAATCATTTTTCCAAGGATACTCTAATCGTCACCAACACCACGGCACACCGGGCCACTTGCCCGCATAGCGCGCGGCCGTGTGTGAGTGGTGCGTTTAGAAAAAGACACTACCCACTGCCGTCGGGGTCGGGGGGCTAGACGTGCGTGGGCTAGAAGGAGACGGAACGCAGCGCACTAACCCTTCATGGTTGTGCGCGCGGCGAGTGCAGTTGGTAGAAAGTCCCCTTATACAGGAAGTGGTCGCGCTGGCCGCGGACGATGGGCCGCGATGATTAGTAAGTGAATGACTTACGAGCGATGGGATCCGTCTCAATGACAAAGCCGAGAGTAGGGAGGGCGTTCGAAATAATAGATTGTGGTGTGAGTGTGTGTGTGCGTGTAAGTGTGGGAAAGAAGCTTAGACATTGGCCTGCGCCTAGGGTAATAAGGATCTGACATTGAGCAGGCATCTACGCGTACGCGTTGAAATTGCTCCCTGGAATCGCTTCCCCGCGAAAGAAGACTTCTTGCGAACGCTCACCGCGCTTGCGATCGACAGCGAAGTGAAGCGGCATATCGCACCCTTAAACACACAAGGGCCGCTCCCAGTGCAACAGGCCAGTCAACAAAAACAACACACACACACACGCCCGAGACATTCACCAGCTGTCTGATGGAACCCAAACGTGCCCCGTGTGCGCAAATGACACTTTATGATTTATGACGGACGGGCGATTAAAGCAATAACAGCTACAAAAAAACACGAATCCTTTCCATCGTCGCTGCGATCGTACTGCTCAACTACTCAACCCCTCCCATGGTTGAGAAAGTGCATCCTCAAGGACCGAAAGGCATCCCCCCCCCCCCCTCAATGTGCACCGCGTACACCCCATGGCTCGCGCTGCTCAATTACAACCATTTATTGATCATTTATTGAATTCCAGCGCCATGACGACGGGAACGGCGGCGAGCAAACGTGTGTTTTACGCTCACCCCCGCGGCCGATTACAAACCGCTCCCCGTGTCGGTGGGTTTGCTCGAGCATTCATTTACTGATGAATTTACATTTACGAAGCAATTGAGCGATCGCACAAGCGTGACATTGTGTGTAAACGGTGGCGAATATCAGAACGGATCTCGTTTACAATGCAGGATTCAACGCTTGGTAGCGAAGCTTCAGATGACGATTCGGTTGATTCGGTTATGGTGGAACCGGGAGCGTGTTTCATAACATTAGTGCAATCTTGACAGTGTATTCTTATTGATTCTGGATTATTGGCCTTTTAAATGACTACAAACCTCTACTTGGGCATGTGTAAAACGTGGAACTGCCTAAAGTACCCAGCAATAGTTATCCATCGTATTTGGAATTTTGTACAATCAAAAATACTCGATGGCTTCGATGAGTGATAGTCATTTCAATGTCTCACCAAGACAATTCAGGAGAAAGAAACTGACTAGCAAAATGTATAAAATATAATAAAATTCAAATAAAAAAGATCATGAAACTAATCTGTTCCTTATTTTGCTCACCAAATGAAGTCATGATCAGTTGATTCTGGTTTGACAATCGCAGTTCATAATATTATTATTATTGGTTCTTTTAAATTAGTTCAACATTACATAGCGAACGCTCTACTTGGACATGTACAACACGTGAAACTGTCTAACATATCTTAATAGTTATTCAGAGTTTTTGTAATTTTGTACTATAAAAAATACTCGATTACTTGAGCGACATTCATATCCATCTCTCGCAAAGACTGAACTCTTCTGGAGAAAGACACAGAACAACACAATGACTACCAAAATGCATCAAATATAATAAAATACTTAAGGACAAAAATGAAACTAATCTAGCTAACTAATGTTCTTTGCATTGCTCACCAATTCAAGTCATGATTACTAGATATGCCGTGATTAAGACTGAATAACGATTGAAGACAAGAAAATTAAAATAAATTAACAGAAATGGTCATAACATCGATCGAGTTTCAGGTCAGGTTTTCAAGAAAATTAGCTTTAGACAAACTAATTACGGCTCAAATGACCCAGTCTCAGCAATGACTGGAGCTTTCAATGAGTTATATGCGAACTTCGACTTCAACGAGACACTTGACGCATTTAGAGATCGTCTGCGATTTATATAATAAGTTTTATTCACTGTACCTTATTCATTAATTGTTTCTAGTTAAGCCAATGTGTGGCAGACTAGACAAGTTAAAAAAAAGCGAAAAATGCCTAAAAATATGAAAAACAAGCTGCTTGAAAACATGTTCTTTGTTGAACGAGTTGATAGGTTAAAATGTTTTAAAATTAATTAATTTTGTAGTCAAAGAAATACAATTTATTCTTTAGAATTGAATTTGAAAGAAAATAAGTTCTATAAAGAGCGTAAATTCTGATTGAAGATGACGTTGTTCAACAAATGCGAAAAACTTCTGAACAATCATACAAAATTATCCAAACCTGGAGCTAATTAATAAAAGAAAAAAAACTATAGCAGGGCTTTATAATTTATTAATCATCCATCCACAACAATTTCATACCCCACCGTCCAACATCGCACAGCACAAAACAAAACCACCGCCGCCGCCATTCTCCGATAATCACGCGAATGCATATCACCTCCCCTCCCCGATCTAATTGCCACCATTACGATCGCGCGAGATGATCAAGCGGCGAACGTAAAACCCGGCACGGCACACGGTTCGATGACGGTGGCGGTGGAATCTCGTGCACGCGAGCCACTGCGCCGCATGTTCGACTTTGCTCCCCTCGGCGGTACGCGACACGATGATTCGGTTCCCGATTGCTCCCGCTTTTCCCGACACACCCGTGGGGAAGAGAAGGAAGGGTGGGTGAGTGTGTGGGTGGCGCCACACCCCCTCCCGTGGGGGTGAAACCGGCTCCCGTGGATCCGATCTATTTCGAGCGCGCGGTACAACCGACCGGGAAAGTGCACACACCGACGCCAAAACGTGAGCCTGCGTTTCGGGTGGGGTGGGCGGGTCGGTTGCGAGATGTCGCGAAAAGGGAACGTGTTATTCCCGGTTGTTGGCATAGGTCCCGGGTAGCCAAGGCAACCGCGCAACAATGTGATCTGAGATACGGAGAGATGGCGCGAGTGAGAAAGAGTGCGGGAAAGTGAGAAAGAGAGAGAGTAACCCGAACTCACAACCCGGACCTACCCCAAACGAGGCGTGAGTGGTCGATCTCTCACCCACAGTGGGATGTTTAAAGAATTGCAAATTTTCCAAAGATCTAAGTTAAGATTTGTAAAGCAGTTTTGGAGAAACCTGCATTATCGCAGATTCAAGATTCACATCAACTCGTTAACATTTTTATTCTGATTCATGATTTGTATCGAATCAGTCCGCACAAACACATCCAAAGCTATTTCGATCATCTCACGTAAATTCTTCCAAAAATTCCTACTTAAATCCAGGACACTCCAAAGCCTCTCCTCCTCCAAAGGTCCATCTGGCACAATCATCCCGAAATATTTCTCCGTTCGATCGTTTATCGCCGTCACGTTTCGCCCAGGTGCTGTGCGTCGAACGGCCACCTCACGCCACCGCTCCCCAGCTGTAATCCGATTTATTGACCAATTTACCGCCTCGGGAACGGTTTACCTTGAGCAGGGCGGCATGTGCTCCCGAGGGCACATGGAAAATGAAACGCGCCCGTCCGGCATGTGAGGCCGGCCGTGCCGGTTTTCCCAGGCACCGAGGCGAACCTCAGTGTCATTACCAGCACTGGCCGCAAAGTGTAGAAAGTAGGGTTAAGGAACAACAAATCGTTCTGCGGGGCGACACCGAGTGTCCGCCGAATGTATCGGACACAGTTCGGAGGCTTCCCGGCACTCTGCCCGTTCACGCACCCAGCTGTCCGGTCGCAAACACGAGATACGACCGGGATGGCCGGTGGAAATTACGATCATCACGTGCCGGTGCAACGAGTCGCTATTTTGAGGAACCGCGCCGCGCACACCATTGCTTTCCCGATTGGACAAAATACAAACAGCACGTAAGTGTCAGGCAGGGCCACTTTTACTTGCCTGTTTGCTTACCTACTCCGCGGCGTAGAGTAAGAGTTAATTACGCGATGTGGTCAACTTTGAGCTGCACGGGGTTGCAACATAATAAAGCGCGTACACACACACACATGGGAGGTTTACTTTCGACTCCGTTTCGACACAATTTGTCGTCCGGATGAGTGAAAGAGAATCCCGAGCATATTGATAAATAGCGCAGAGGTGCGTTCAGTTCGGTGTGATGAAACCAACTGCCACAACATGAAAAAGTGTTTTTTGCACACACAAAAAAAAAACAAAAACGACGACGGAAAAGCTGTCATTTCACCCGTCACACTATCAGACGCGAAACTCGTATCGCGAAACCCTATAAGGCACGTACGTGCAAGACGCCCGGTGTTGTTCTCGTTACTTTTGCGTACGCGCGTCCGTTCGCCGGTTCAGTTTCCTGAACCATGTGTGCTGGCTGGTGGTGTGATTAGCATAAGTCAATGTTGTTGTTTTCTTGTTTTGGTTAGGTGTGTGTGAGTGCGTGTTTGCTTTCTTACTCTCACGCACCGCATCGTGTGATTGGTGAGCACCACTGTCACAGTCCAGACCAGCACAGAAAGGGGTCTGTAATTTCAGCCCGGTCTGTTGATAATTGCCGGCTGATTCCCAAATCGGTGGAAAAGCGCGTTCGGTGTGTGTGTGTTTGTAAGGTGCGATAAAGCTGCTTATCGTTTGGGCTGGTTCGTGCGTTTGGGGAGATGCAACTAGTCGAGTGTTTATCTAGAAAAATACGATACCGAAGAATGCAACTCGAAAGGGCAAATGCACCTGCGTAGTACGAGTTGTGTGTGCAAAAAACAAAGCTCACTAGATAGCTTATTACAAATGGAATGAATAGAAAATTATGCATAAAACCCGTCCAGTGTTTTGGGAGCTTTCAGCAGCAAGAATATGTTTGGAATCCATAGCTGAGCAATTGAAAAATCTAATCTTTTTTATGTTCCATTAGCTGTTACACTTTGATTTATTGAGTTTAAGTGATCTTTTCAAAGTTTATGAGACTTCATGGCAACAAATAACATTAAAAACACTTTAACCATAACGTTTTACACGTACTAGACGTGAATCTTTCAACATGTAATATTCTATCAATTGATGAAGCAACTATTGCAATATAAATAAACACAAAATGTTTGATTAAAAAAAAATAACCAACGGAGAGCTGCTAAAAACAAAGTAATAATTAAAATGAATTACAAAGTATTTAAAAAATCACTAAAAATGTTTCAATGCTTTTTACGCATATAAAACGCATAAAAACCAAGCGTGAGATCGTTATTTCTCCTGCGAAATGCAATACTGTGTGAACAAGTTGTTTTCTCGTTCATGTTATGGCTTTCCTCCGAACATCTGGGGTCTTTGACATGTTGCGAATGAGACGATCGGCGCGATTGGGAAGCAATTTTCGGCGCTTGGTTTCATTGATTTCGGTCGTTCTCATGAGAGCGCGACAGAGAAATGGAACGGTAATTGATGCGACCTTATCATCAATAATGTATGACGGCCAATTATTGCATCATTAACCGTTAAACGGGATATCATTTGTTCCGTCCGATCGCTCGTGGTGATAAATTTGTGAAATTGTTTGTTTGTCGCAATCAGTTTAATTTACGTTTTTTTCTTCGTTTTGCGCCGAAGTCTGCAGAAAAGATCACACATAAAATTATCTCACGTGCCTTTAGAAAATACATTACACAGGAATGTTATTGAAATTTTAACATTGTATTCCCTCGGTCTACGCACGGATCGTACGGATACATTGTGGCGAATTTGAGCGTATCATAACCCCGGCGCAACACATCCCGACGCATAGCACAGTCAGACACGCCGATGCCTCGATTAGATAAGCCCGCCGCAAGAATGTATTGTCTGAGGTCAGTGGAAGTCACGCATTAAGCGCTCCGGCACAATGCACCGGCGCGGCCGATCATCCGACGCGGCCAAATGGATGAATCGTGAGGCAGAAACGACCCATCCACAGAAACGATCGTCTCGAAGGAGATAGTTTTCTCCGGCTCGTTCGAAGCGCCCTTTGTCCTGTTTCTTTCACCTCCACATGGAGCACACGGAGCAGCGGCACAAAGGGCCACGCCGAGTTAACTGTACGCTTGCATAATTTCTCGTCTCGCCCCGGACGGAATGGGACAAAACAAACGGCGCGAGAGGAATTTAAGCGCAACATGAAGCAGAGGCAGCAGAGGCAGCAGTAAAAGATACATGACGCGATGGATGGAGCACCGAAAGTGAAACGGTGGGTTATTTATGCCGAGAGGAACTGCAACAAACCGGGGGAGAGAGATAGCAGTGCGCGGATGCAACGCGATGGCGGAACGAATCGTTCAATAAAACCGGTTTTGCGTGTTTTGCAATGGGGTGGCTGCAGAAACCGCTGGAGCAAAAGTGTGTGGTATTGCATTTTTTCCCACAGGCAAACACAGTTCCTCTTGGGATTCGATATTCTCATACACATCAGAACATTATTATGTCATTTTTGCCCGGTACAACTGTTATAAAATTACACTTTAAGCGGCATTCTTCTAGCGTGATCGTGTTGCCGTCGTTTTTCTCTTCGAGTTTGTTTGTTTATGTCGTGTTTTTTTGGTCACATTTTGCTGTGGTAGTCTTCTAGCGGCCGGTCGTAACTCACCTGCAAACGAAAAAAAAAATAAACAGAAAAAGAATTGTTAGAAAAATCAAACACCATGCGTCTCCATCGGCAAATGTTTCTAAAGCGATCTAACGCTGTCTAAATCAGATGCGATACAACGCGAGCTTGTTTCGTGCAAATGTTACCGGAACCGAAAACAATAAATAAACAATCTTTCCTTGTCCACTCCGAAATGGGGAAAACCGACCGCGATAGTGTAAATATTCACATAAAATCAACGAACGAGCATCATCGGTTTCGGAAAATTTGATGTTGATCTGCTACGGAGCAGTAAGCGAAACATTTGTGACGCATCAATCACTGGTTGAAATTCATTCGATCACCGTGAAGTGAATCATTTGATATGTGAGCTATATGTATGCTAACGACCTTCGGATGAGCGAGATGCGGCTTCCATGTTGTTCAAACAAACGTAAAATAAATCATGTTTCCAAGACAATATGTTACAATCCTGTTACAAGAATGCTTCTTAAAGCTTCTCGGTAACTGATCCAGCTTCCGAACGCCCTACTGCTCGTACCCGCGCAGGCAAAACTTCAATCAAACAGCGGAGCACGTGCTCCGGTGGGTAAAACCATCGCTTGAACTTGGACGCCCGGAGTCAATGGCTTTCGAGATTAAGGATAATAGTTCACGGGGCATGTTTATGCTGTCAGAGGATTGACACCGCGAGGGTCGCAATAAAACGAATCGAAAGAAAGAAAAAAAACTTGTTCGGGTTATTCGTCTCGGTTTTTAGTTTGGCATAAAATGTTTCTGCGTGTGAGTGTGCGCGCGTTTCAGATATCAACCCGGTCGAGCCAGGGAATGAACTTGAATGGGCGCTGGAGCCCCGTGAAGATGCGATACGCGATGCGAAGCTGAGGGCGAAAAGAAATGACCATAATGATGAAGTGTGGCGTAAGCCGAAGAATGAGCGTGTTGTGTTGCATCGAGCGCAGTTCATCCTTCAGCCCCGTTGGAAGGGGAGATTGCATAACCCGTTCTGTGGGAAGCGTCCCGGAATGGAGTGCAAAACGCTCCGGGGGAAGGTTTTTTTTTGCTCTCTCTCTCTCTCGTTTGCTTGGATTCTTGTGTTTTACATTAGCCGATTCTGGTTCACACATGTTTGAATTCTTGGTGATGTTTTGTTTTTTTTTGTTTCGCCCAGAAATCAACCACTGTCAACGTTCGGAACAGCCATCAGCTTGATTGGTGTTTTCTCATCAATTATGCTTCTTACTGATTGGCTTTCATTTCAGTAGGGTGCTGTTGAAACAAAGCATTGAATACAAAATGCTTTCAATGGTGTTACAAGAAGAATACATTTGAATTTAGAGCTGTGTTTTCGTTTTTTATGTATTATATGAAGGAAAAGGACGTGTTCAATTAGCTCAAGCGTTGCTCGATTGTAAATGGTAT
>KZ068993.1:92534-107685 GCA_002091845.1 Anopheles cracens
ATTCTGGTTCACACATGTTTGAATTCTTGGTGATGTTTTGTTTTTTTTTGTTTCGCCCAGAAATCAACCACTGTCAACGTTCGGAACAGCCATCAGCTTGATTGGTGTTTTCTCATCAATTATGCTTCTTACTGATTGGCTTTCATTTCAGTAGGGTGCTGTTGAAACAAAGCATTGAATACAAAATGCTTTCAATGGTGTTACAAGAAGAATACATTTGAATTTAGAGCTGTGTTTTCGTTTTTTATGTATTATATGAAGGAAAAGGACGTGTTCAATTAGCTCAAGCGTTGCTCGATTGTAAATGGTATGAAAAAAAAAGTAAATGGCTTATTTTTTTTTCGATTAAAGGTGGCATTCACCTACAAACAACGTAGTTTAGAATCCAAAAATGTACTAAAAATTCGGACAGAAGTCTGACATAACTAATAATATTAAAAAAGGTATCCTTGAGTATGAATCTGATGAGAAGAAAATTTACATACTTTCCTCTAACTAAGATTTATGTTTTATTGATAGAATAAAATAAAAAAAAAATGTTATGTTGAATCTGTCGATTTAACATTACCTAATTCCTGTGATTTATACCTTATTTGATTCAAATTGATTTGTTCTGAAAAAGCATTTTTGATATTACAAAAATACCATTTTAAAACTATTAATAATAATAAAGCAAAGCATTTATGCATCCCGCAACATGTTATAAATGGCCAAACATTACGCGAAATTAGGTCAGCGAACGATGGAAAAACAAGCAATCATCACCCAGAGACCCATCCAGCTCGGGACGATTAGTGAACGATCGCGGAAATTAGTTTCACGATCACACCCTCTGTTCGGCCACATATCATTCGGGGTGGGGGGTGGAATGTTTGGCCACCACCCCATCCTGCTCCGGTTTGGGGTCGGTGAAAAAAAAAATACGCAAAAATGCGTCTCAAACCGTTTCGACTCAAATCTAGGCCATTTCTTCCATCGGCTCCGAAGAAAGCGCTCTATCCGCACCTTAGACAAACGTGGGCGGTTGATTTATGTTGCATGAAGGATTGGTTAGGAAGAACATTTCCCCGTGCGCGCTGGATTTACCCCCAAACTGCGATACTCAAACTCATTCAAACGTTTATTCGAATATTAAATGTATTTTTCAACCATTTGGTGAGCCAATACCTCTAAGCCGAGCAAACCGACACGCACACGTGAGGGAACGACCTCTCTCTCGCCAATAACCTCCGACGGTGCGACAGCATAACGTACGAATCAAACCCCACCGGCAAACGTATCAATGCTACGGCCACGGTCATGGCGCCAGCACGAGTCGCCTATCGAGTCGCGATCTTTGCGAGCGACAGACACACGCTTGCACGCGGTGCCCTGCACATTCCTCACGCCGGCAGTGTGCGCTCGGGTTTCCTCCACTTTCGATGCACTCACACCGGTGCGCTCCACACCCACGACGCCCGAGACCGGTCGGGGCGCGCAACATAGGCAACATATTTCTGTCCATATAAAGTGCCCCATGCTGAAGAGCGAAACCAGCGTGAACACGTGAGTGGGATCTGTTGATGGCAGGAGGAGCAAAACAAAAAATACAGCAACAGGAACGCTGGATGAACGCTCCGCAGACGGTGAGACGTTGCTCCGCGGTTCGGCAAACATTCCGGCAAAACACTCTCCCCGGCAAGGGATCAACGGCTGGGCTCGGATGTGCTCCCGCTACACTCACTTCAAATGCACTTTAATCTTGCCAGCCCCACTTAAGTCGCCGTGCCGTTTCAACCTAACCCATGCAAAACGCCCTGCCACCCGCTCGAACACGCTCGCGTTTTTCTTTCGTTCCATTTCGCCACAGATCGGCTGGAGACGCTCGTTTTTCGCTCCGTACGCCGATGTCGAATTCAAACACACGGACAAACCCATTTCTTCGCCCCATCTCTCTCTCTCTCTCTAGTTCTCGCCTCACATCTCTGCACCGAGAGTGCATCGCACCAGAATGCATCGGGGGAGAGTGGGAGGTGAAGGGGTGAAAATATTTGTGCATTATCGCAAAGGCAACGACCTCCGCCGACCTAGCACAATGCAAAAGGAAAAGTGCAACGGCCAAACGGTGCAACGCAGCGACGAAAAACGCCCGCCGATCGTGGCGGGAAATTCAGTTGCACAGCGCACAAAGAAGAAAGAGAGAGAGAAGGGGAGAAGCAAATGGCAAAACGTAAAAAAACACGCCGCCAATTGCACCGCGAATGGAGTGGAAAAGGCGATAGTAAAGTGAATGTTTCCAAGAGCGCTAGAAAAAAAGTCATTGCCAATGGCTCGTTGGAAAGAGGAAAGGAAAACATACCGATCGCTTTTCTTGTGGCGAACGTTTGTCCGCCTGTTTCTTGCGCTCGGAAGGTACAGATCGGGTTTTTCTCCCAGGTCGTGGGTGGATGTACCGAGCGCCGCGGAGAAACTGCATCAGTTGCATCAGTGCCGAAGTGTGTGTGTGTGTGTGCATGCGGCGAAAGCATTCGATTCCGCTTCGGGCGTTAGACCATTAAAGGTCAATAAAATTGGAGCGTTGGCGTGAAGATTGTCAAAGAAATTTGTTTGTATTGCTATAACTTTGTTTTATTCCAGCACAAGATAGGCAGCTTCGTGTATATTTTTTTCATAAAAAGATCTCTTGTTTCATTTAAAACTATAATAAATATCATAAATATGGCAAAATGATAATTTTTCAGTTTTTTGTACTAGTGACCGTATTGTACAAATGATATATTCTTACAAGCTTTGGAAAAATGGACGTAGTTAAATTTAAATAAATTTAATAAATAACAAATAAATTTTGTTATTATTGGGATGGAATGAGATGAAAGAAATATTATAAAAACTATTGGTTTAAGCATCCAAAACAGCATCATTTGCTTATTTTTCGAGATGTTTCTTATCTCCCAATCATCTTGTAGCAATCATTTTCAAACATCTAAAGTCTTATGATTTCGTTTTCTAGTACTTAATATAAACCAGTTATATAAAGTCATTGGTTGCAACCTTAAAAGTAATCTTCGTAAGATCAAATGAGCAAAATTATTCTATTAATATAACATTGAGAATGTTAAATAATATTAAAGATATAATTGTTCGGAAATTAATAAAAACAAAAAAGGATGCATCCGATATACTCGTAGAAACCAATATTTTTGCCTATTTAGGCAAAGCTAGCGAAAACGCTAAAATATATAGAAAAAGATGAAAAATTATCAGAAATATATATAAACTTCAATTCAATCAGTAAAAAACCTTCTAAATAATAAGAAAATTTTCAGGAGTAGCAAAATTGTTGACCTTTTTAAAAACAACCCTGTCGGTAAGCATAAGTGAGGTATAAATCCCAATAAATATAGTGTTATGACAGTTGTAACAAAGATGATATGTTGTTTAACTTAATAATAAATCCATCTGTAATCTATTTTAAGCATCATTATTGTTTTTCTTTATTCTTTGATTCATTTTCTGCTCTTCGGCAGCAAATTTTACAATTATTTCTTCTCTCCACCAGTGCCCGGCTTAGCTTTATAATACTTCCCATCGGTATGTTTCACAAAAACCGCAAAGTGATGTGACATGTACGGCAGATTTGAACCGCAAACGCAATCACTGGCTCTAATTTGCGTCTATTAATCCTAAATCATGCCAAACGCCGCCCGTTCAAATTCTCGAGTCAGAATGAAACCAAAAAATAAACACCAACCCCCGGCGCTTTGCGTGAAAAATCTCCCAAACACCAGTGCAGCATGTCGGTATGTACGCTGTCACAGAACGTAAACAGTGGACGTTCAGTGGGAGCGAAAGGAGCCGAAAAAGAACGGCAAAACAACACTCAGAACGCCACAAAACAAACCGTCGGGAGGGGGCGGTGGAAAACACACACACACACACACACACTCACTGTCCACTCCGGATCAGGCGCTGGGCGCGAAACGCGAGAAGATGATGGCTTTACGCGCACTCCCCCCAAAATAGAACGTCCTTCGGCGAGGTGAAGCAAGGAACGACCCGGCGCGAGGCCGCCGGGGTGGAGCGTTTGGCAGCGCGTATCCGTACGAGCGTGAGTTCAAGTTTACCGAAGACGTTAAAAATAACGCCCTGTTGGCACACGCACACCTCCGTCTTGTTGTTTCCCTAAGGGAACGAGCGGCCGGCAAATTTCGCAGGACTGAGATTTACCGGTGGCCTTGGTCGCGTGTTTCGGCAGCTTCGGCGGGTTTTCCCACCAAGCAAGATGTCGCCCGGCACTGGAGCATGTTTAGCCGTTCGCTGGAACGTTCAGCTCAGCATCAGCAAACAAATGCCATGCAAACAGGCGAGGGCTCGGCAGCACGCGTTCCGCCGAATCCAGATTATCGTATGACAATCCCGTACCAGTCTGTTTGCAGACACACACGCGCTAAGACATTTGTTTAAATCTCGGCGAGTGCTACGCCCCGCACATGCACACGAGTCCAGGGAAAAGAAACAAATTGTGTGCGAAGAAATATGAAAAAAAAATCGACACACTGCGCTACGTACGCCACCACCCACACGGCACACACGGCCCGTTTTCGGTTCCGCTAACAAATCGCTCCGAATGCTCGCGGTGGACAGTTATCGAATGTAAACAAGTGGGCTATTAATCTGGCGGGCTGTGAGCAACACGCGGCAACATACACACACACACACACACATGGACATGGTTCGGGTGTCCATGTTCCACGGCGTGTTGCTTGATTTGTTTTCCTTTGTGCGTCAATTTAACCAGGTGAAATTGAAGGGATGTTGGTGACGTATGGAGCAGGGCCAATATTATTTCTGCCAGGTAGGAGATGGACGCTCGCATTGCTGGATAGAGGGATGAGTTTGGTTCGTTTCCAACTTCCACGACGTTCTTCTAAGTGGCATTTAGTGAGAAAACTGACTTTAATGTTTCAAAAACAAGATTAATTTTTTCAACTATTCTACTCTAGGTGGACTCTAGAAACATATAGTGTATATTTTTTTAATTTTGTTCATCTCTAGAACACATTATTTGAAGAGTGTCGTTTGCATGAGATTCCAAGGAACATCTTTTGAAATAACCTATTCTTAAGATCTTAGTTATAACTGGTGGCAGGGATGAACTCTTAGTTACGTAGGGATTGTCTTCTAGATACCTTCCAAACAATCAAGATATCTTACTCACGGCAGACAGATTCATCCATTTGGCGAAATAAATGTCTTAGCTCCAGGTTTAGGCTTAAGATCCAGCAAGATTCCAGCAAGACCCATAACTTGATGTGATTTAGTTATTGAAATACTGGATTCACATATCACGCCGAAATCTGATGGTGACTTGGATATGGATATCTCTCGATGTACTGTGTGTACTGTAAAGCTTCCAGTGTTTTGAAGGCCTAGTTTGCCTCAAGATTGTATGGCTGATTTCTGCTTAAACTGGCTCGATTGGTCATTTTGTATACGTTAAATCAATCTACTCGTACGTTTATGCCTAGTGTTATTTACTTCCTTCAACGCGAAGAATTTATACAAAAACCATTTCCTACAACTACATTATCAGTAAACCCACCTTCTAGGCGTTCCCTCCTAAACCTGGCCGTCCGAAAGTCTCTCACTAGTCTGGACGGGAATTAACGCTCAACCTATCCGACCGTAGGCTTTCGCACGTTTCAGCATTTGATTGTGGCACCGTCTGTGATTCCCATTTCTTTGCGCTGAATGCTTGAACTCGTCAAAGGTCACGTTCACGAGCCGTGCCGACGTCTTCGGAAGCGATACGCGGCTGTAACCCCTCCTATTGTTTGGCAAAAGATCACTTCCGTCCTTTGCCCCCGGTGGAAGGCAAAAAAGGCGCCTTCCACAAGAAAAGCACTGGTGGATGAAAACAAAATGTCAGCTATTGAACGTCAGTTGAAATGGCAATAAAAACGAATACGTAATTACGGTTTTTACATATTTTACTTAACGGTTTAGAAGTCTGAAAATCGTTCCTAAAGAATCCGGAAGTTGCAGCAAGCGCAACAGACAACAGCCATACTGTTTACACACAATGCATAGCAGACGTAGCGAGCGGGGGCACAATATTTGAGCTGATCGCGCAGTACGAAAAACCGATAAAGCAGACATTTTTATTTTCACAACTGCATTACAATCCGACAATGGCAGTGTCTGCCTGTAAGACGTTTGGGTCGTGCTGTACAGCCCACTTGTTTTGTGCCGCCGCTGCTGCAGCGCTATCTAGCGTTGAATAGAAAAGGCACGCACTCACAGCCGCTCTTATCACGCCCACTCATACTCCGTCCTCCCAAGCTCAAGGCAAAACCGGACTCCACTGATAGCGGGATAGATGATTGTGCGTGCCGTTTCGTACCTATCTATCGCTGCCTAACCAGCTGCTTTCGTCGTCTTTGCCCCACTGTGCGTGTATATATGGATTAGGGGATCTCCAAGGCTATTAGGAGGCGTCAATTAATTACGTAAACGGATGGTACAGGAAAACGATCGCGCCCATACCTTACCCAACACCCACTGTACACACACTCACACGCACACACCAAACCAACCTCGCAAGTTCACGCATCAAAAACGCAACCCTTCCAGCGTACCAACGGTGGCCCCTTCTCTGCGAGGGCCTACCCGGCGCGCGTACAATCTGGGTCAAAGACAAGGTTACTGCGTGTGATTTTGCGATCCGGACTAAAGCGCGACGCTCGTGCACGCACACACACTCTCGCCACTCTCACGCTCTCGCGCGTTGCCGCGGAAACGAAAGCTCCGAACTCAGCTGGCGCCGGCAGTTTGTTTTACGGATTTTTCGGCAGGGGCGAAGCTTCGGCTAGGGCGGCTGTGACTTGCCGTGGCTCATCTCGGCTCCGTTTTACTTTCGTCTGTGGTGTGTGTAGATGAGTTTCGATCTCGTTTCTCACCCTGTCGGGTAGGGGTCTCGGACAATACGGGGTTGATTTTTCCGCTTCAGATTGGAAAGAATAGGAAGTTTGGAGGGGTTGGAGACAGAGGCCAATATTAAAAATCGTTTGGATGGCGCTATTACTAACATTAGGCGCATCTTCGTGTTCAGCCGTGCGACTCATTTCACCTGTTTAATGATGAGCGTGAGGCGATGCAGGCACCCGGCATCTTATCGCGCGGAAAGAGAAAACAACGAAGCGCGTTGCAATGTTGACATTATCTGCCGTTTTGTGTGACACTAAATAGAGTCATTAGGGCGAGAGTGTATTAAAAACGAGTTAATATTTGTTTTTTTCTTTTGTTTTTCATCGGTGTGATTCGTGACCCCAGTACTGCCGAGAGGAAGAAACTGTATATCAGCGTTGGGGAAGTTTTATGTTTTGACAAAAGACTAAGGCATATCTAAGGTTTAAAAGGTCAATTTAGAATGTTTTTTTTTGATAAACTATTTGACACTTTGAATATTACTATTTAACATGTATTTTTGTAGGATACAAATATTCCAATTTTTGAATATAACTACTTTTGTATAATGTGCCATATTAAAAAAAAACACTGGTGCTGGAAGGAAGCCCAGCTACCTCAGCATGTTTTCATCATCCAGCGACAACGAGATTATTCAATTAGCGGACGGAGACGACGGCAAAAAGAGACCCCCGAGAAGAAGGTAACCACAGACAAAATGATCCAGCAGACAGACACACTCACAGACAAACCAAACGAAAATCACGCAAAAATAAATCGAAAGCAAACTTCGGTGGAAAGAAGATCAGCCGAAGAAGCCGAAACCGGCACGCGTTATTCGGTTTTTGTGTCACGGTCACGAGCGAGCGCGAGCTCGCGCGCGAAAAAAGGCCGCCGCGGCTGAAAGAAGCAGAGAGAAGAATGAGGTGCCGCAAGAGGCCTACTCCCCAAGCCTCCCCATTCACACACACACACACACGCAGGCATGGACTCGATGAAAGAAGGGAGGAAGTAGTTGATCAAACATCATCTCCGACGACGTTCCTGCCGGTGGATGAGGTTCGCACGCGATCGTGAGATTTTTGGGACTTTGGGAGAGAGCCGATGGAGGGAGGAAACGATGCGGAAGATGGCGAGCAGGATCTTGGAACTTGGACCCGGAGTTGTCCAGACGCCGATAATGGAAGCGCGCAAGTGATGGATGCGTGCCGCGCCGATTGTCTTCAACAAAGTGTACTTATGTACTCGCGCGTGAGTCATGTATGAGTTTTTGAGCCTGACCACGGGGAGTTATGTGGTGTCGACGAGTTATTGTCCGTCAGGGACGACCATTGTACTCTGGTGAGATCTGAACCCATATACTCGGCTCTGTTGGATGACTCCAAGAATAGAGTTCTACAAATCTGAATAATAAACACCACGATGGTGGATAAACTTGGCAAGTAACTGGAAGAGCTGGGAAATCACAGCACCTGAGGTGTCTTAGGTAACATCGTGTAACGTTAACATTGAAACTTGACTGTCCCAAACTCGCCCCAACCACTGGGTCATCCGGTCCGCGGGTAAACCTGTTCATTATTTGCCAAATTTGCGATCCATCCAGCCGGTCGCGTCCAGTTCCAAACGTCGAAGGTCTGATGATATAACCGTGGGCACAGCACGCGTTTGCGGGACCGTTTTGATAAATCGCAACCGTGGCTTACCGTCAGCACGACTATCTCTGTCCAGCAAGCAAGGGACATGCTCGGGTTTGGCCGACGGCGCGTGCAACGAACAGCTTCAAATTCAAACTCCTCGGCCAATGTCAAAAGCGTAATCGTTTTCGCTTTACGCAAATGTTGGCGGACGTGTGAGTGCGCCGTCTTTCGGTTGCGTTGCGTGGCAGAAGATATAAGACTAATTTTGTATATTTCATTATTTAACATGTATTTTTGTAGGATACAAATATTCCAATTTTTGAATATAACTACTTTTGTATAATGTGCCATATTAAAAAAAAAAGCCGTTCGGACGGCGTACGCAATCGACTGACCTCGGCCACATTCACCGTCTCACACACACACAGACGGGCAGTGTCGATCCACCGAATCCGCCGCTGGAAGATCGGCTCTTTCCGTGAAGCGGACGGAGACGACGGCAAAAAGAGACCCCCGAGAAGAAGGTAACCACAGACAAAATGATCCAGCAGACAGACACACTCACAGACAAACCAAACGAAAATCACGCAAAAATAAATCGAAAGCAAACTTCGGTGGAAAGAAGATCAGCCGAAGAAGCCGAAACCGGCACGCGTTATTCGGTTTTTGTGTCACGGTCACGAGCGAGCGCGAGCTCGCGCGCGAAAAAAGGCCGCCGCGGTTGAAAGAAGCAGAGAGAAGAATGAGGTGCCGCAAGAGGCCTACTCCCCAAGCCTCCCCATTCACACACACACACACACGCAGGCATGGACTCGATGAAAGAAGGGAGGAAGTAGTTGATCAAACATCATCTCCGACGACGTTCCTGCCGGTGGATGAGGTTCGCACGCGATCGTGAGATTTTTGGGACTTTGGGAGAGAGCCGATGGAGGGAGGAAACGATGCGGAAGATGGCGAGCAGGATCTTGGAACTTGGACCCGGAGTTGTCCAGACGCCGATAATGGAAGCGCGCAAGTGATGGATGCGTGCCGCGCCGATTGTCTTCAACAAAGTGTACTTATGTACTCGCGCGTGAGTCATGTATGAGTTTTTGAGCCTGACCACGGGGAGTTATGTGGTGTCGACGAGTTATTGTCCGTCAGGGACGACCATTGTACTCTGGTGAGATCTGAACCCATATACTCGGCTCTGTTGGATGACTCCAAGAATAGAGTTCTACAAATCTGAATAATAAACACCACGATGGTGGATAAACTTGGCAAGTAACTGGAAGAGCTGGGAAATCACAGCACCTGAGGTGTCTTAGGTAACATCGTGTAACGTTAACATTGAAACTTGACTGTCCCAAACTCGCCCCAACCACTGGGTCATCCGGTCCGCGGGTAAACCTGTTCATTATTTGCCAAATTTGCGATCCATCCAGCCGGTCGCGTCCAGTTCCAAACGTCGAAGGTCTGATGATATAACCGTGGGCACAGCACGCGTTTGCGGGACCGTTTTGATAAATCGCAACCGTGGCTTACCGTCAGCACGACTATCTCTGTCCAGCAAGCAAGGGACATGCTCGGGTTTGGCCGACGGCGCGTGCAACGAACAGCTTCAAATTCAAACTCCTCGGCCAATGTCAAAAGCGTAATCGTTTTCGCTTTACGCAAATGTTGGCGGACGTGTGAGTGCGCCGTCTTTCGGTTGCGTTGCGTGGCAGAAGATATAAGACTAATTTTGTATATTTCATTATTTAACATGTATTTTTGTAGGATACAAATATTCCAATTTTTGAATATAACTACTTTTGTATAATGTGCCATGTTTAAATTTCAATCATCTATAAACAAAATTTAATATAAATACTTGTTTGAATGTGACGATGATTTCTCGACCATAATCAAACATAAGTTTGATCGTTTTTCGTTCAATAGCTTCATATGCAATGAGAAAAAGCAATTTATGAAGCAAATTGCAGTGAAATGTTGAAGAGTAAAACTGTTTTCTTTTCTCGCATCATCCCTCAAGTTCATGCACGATCGGTGCAAGGTCCCAGAGCAGGCACACCCAAGCAGGCAGCCAGAAACGCACCGGGGCGGCCCACAACCAAAGCCCCAATGTCGTCATGTAACGGATTCAAATGGTTTTAACCTTCGACGCGAAAGCGGACTCGGCCCGGCGCGAGCCACCGACCTTCGCCTGCGTAGGGGGTGGCAGTCGAAACCGACCGCCTGGAAGGGATAGCTCAGCCACCCGACCCGCTCCGGCGAGGGATTATGCAAAGCTGTGTAAACTGAATCATGAGCCGGCGGGTTCGACGCCGTCGGCTGTCGATGATGTAAAAATGCGGTGGAAAGTGCGAACCGACGTGGGAGCGCAGACTTCCGGTCTGCGGAGCGGTTCCATTACGATAACGCAAACGTGACCGGGCGGGTCGCTGACTAACAACTTGCTGGTGATAGCACGCCGATCTCTCCACTTGCACGTGTACCGACCGGAGATCGATCCACAGGCGTCGCCCGAGCGAAGGACATCCAATTAGACCTCTGACACTTGCCAATTCTGTCTCTCGCCGGCGCGGTGCGTGCCCACTGTGTGCGGATGTTGTCTGGGGCCGTTCGGACGGCGTACGCACGGGGTTGATTTTTCCGCTTCAGATTGGAAAGAATAGGAAGTTTGGAGGGGTTGGAGACAGAGGCCAATATTAAAAATCGTTTGGATGGCGCTATTACTAACATTAGGCGCATCTTCGTGTTCAGCCGTGCGACTCATTTCACCTGTTTAATGATGAGCGTGAGGCGATGCAGGCACCCGGCATCTTATCGCGCGGAAAGAGAAAACAACGAAGCGCGTTGCAATGTTGACATTATCTGCCGTTTTGTGTGACACTAAATAGAGTCATTAGGGCGAGAGTGTATTAAAAACGAGTTAATATTTGTTTTTTTCTTTTGTTTTTCATCGGTGTGATTCGTGACCCCAGTACTGCCGAGAGGAAGAAACTGTATATCAGCGTTGGGGAAGTTTTATGTTTTGACAAAAGACTAAGGCATATCTAAGGTTTAAAAGGTCAATTTAGAATGTTTTTTTTTTACGGGTCGGTGTGGCGCTTCGAGCAACTTTTGCTTTTGCATCCCAAATGGCCCTCCGGGCGTGCGTTTCTCCGTACTACCTCTGACTGGCTCCTCTTACGCACTCTACGCACTTTTTCGGGGGGGTTCTTCTCTCTCGCTCTCTCTCTCACCCTCTTTCTCGTTTGCTTCGTTTAATGTCAAAGCTGTAGTTGTTGTGTCCTGGGCCCACACCGTCAGGGCCACCGAATACTCCACCAAGCAAGTACGCAACATTCTTACCTCCAAACAATTGTGAAGGTCGCCCCGGCTCACCTTGGGCTACGCACCGTAACGCATTGCTTGCTGGAGCATACAGAGATGCCCGGCTGGTGGAGATGCCATTGTGCGTACGGTCCAAAGACGCACCGATTGCAGGAAGGGCCATCACGGAACATGCGCGCATGCTAATCAAACATCTTCCAGCAGGACGGCCACAATCGAATTCCCGGCCCGTGTTCGCGGTAATTAAAACAAGCCGTCGCTATTTGTATGCTCTTTCTTCGCTTCGCTTGGATCATGCTCGATCGAAACGATGACGTATCGCACACAGACTCACGCGCAGCATGTGCAGCTCTCTCCGTGCGAGCCAAAAACGAAGGGCATCGGCGCCAAAAGCCGCCGCGCCGCGTATCGATTGCGTACCGCGTTTTCGCTGACGTACAGATGATACACCCGGGCCGAGGAAAGTCCAAATTCTTTGTCTCGGGTGTGGAGAAATCGGTCGCGAAACAGGTCTGGCACGATCGCCTGCGGCACTGGAATGATAATGCTTTTTGTTTTGTTTGAAAATCTTCAACCATGCTTGCATAAATATCTATGTTTTTCTGAGTTATGAAAAATTTATGTAAAAAACCTTCCTGGTAATACGAAGTGGCATGTTGTCCAAAAACAATGTATGATTGTGTTACAAGAGTGTGAAGTCAACTGATAAATCTGCCTTCAATGATCACGATAAGTTTTGAATGCCTGATTAAAATATCTAATCCAAATATCTAATATCTGTAATCAATTTTGCGGGCTGTAACAAGGAACAGGAACTGGATAAAGATCGAGATAAGGGTCACAATATCAGTTCATCAGGGAGATCAGTTCACTTTCACCATATTAAAAGTATAGTCACCTTGGTCTTGTGGAATCCAAAGGAGGTTGTACACTATGAGATACTTCTGAGTAGTCAAACCATCAAAGAACCATTGCATATAGCCTACCTACTTATTTTGACACGAATGTTGAAGGTAAAAATGTTAGAATAGGAGACCGGTGAGAACTATATTGGTTCAATCTGATAAAAAAAAATGGGGAAATAAGTAGTTTCCTACGGCCTCAGGTTCACAATATAACCTCACAATGAGGAAAAAATAGGTGGAAACTAACTTGTAGACCTAATACGTTCAAACTAACCGCTATCATCACGCTTCTTGCATCTTAAGGAAGTTACTACAGTAGGAAGTAGTTGTTGGCCCTAGCTCAAGGCAGCGCCTAGCAACTAAACCAATCGGTCAAGATTACCTTTTGATAGATGTTTAGTTCTCTTGCCATGTGCTGCCATATAATTTGGGCAAATTTGTTTGATGTTGCTTCCCAGAGCGATGATGATGATGCGGACGGCGATGATGCTGTACGCCGGCCGATTCGATGCAAAAAAGTGGGTTAAAAATAGCTGCCGAGAGACACCGAATTTCCATTTCACCCGGGCGCTAATGAGGAAGAAAGTAAAATCTTCGCTATCAACCATTTTTGACCCGGTTGGAGCGTGCTTTTTTTTTGTTGTTGGCCGATTTCATACCGATCAAAGTTGCTTTCGAGCCGCTCGAGGTGTGGAGAAAAAACTCTCCACCGGTCGAATTGGTCGGAGTGATTTGTTTTGGCGCTTGCTTGCCAAACGGTCGGCCGAAATCGGTATCCCGAGGATACTGATGCGGTGTTGTTGATAGCAGCGAAGCAGACGCGGAAGTGGTATCATCTTCTGCGTACAGATGATACACCCGGGCCGAGGAAAGTCCAAATTCTTTGTCTCGGGTGTGGAGAAATCGGTCGCGAAACAGGTCTGGCACGATCGCCTGCGGCACTGGAATGATAATGCTTTTTGTTTTGTTTGAAAATCTTCAACCATGCTTGCATAAATATCTATGTTTTTCTGAGTTATGAAAAATTTATGTAAAAAACCTTCCTGGTAATACGAAGTGGCATGTTGTCCAAAAACAATGTATGATTGTGTTACAAGAGTGTGAAGTCAACTGATAAATCTGCCTTCAATGATCACGATAAGTTTTGAATGCCTGATTAAAATATCTAATCCAAATATCTAATATCTGTAATCAATTTTGCGGGCTGTAACAAGGAACAGGAACTGGATAAAGATCGAGATAAGGGTCACAATATCAGTTCATCAGGGAGATCAGTTCACTTTCACCATATTAAAAGTATAGTCACCTTGGTCTTGTGGAATCCAAAGGAGGTTGTACACTATGAGATACTTCTGAGTAGTCAAACCATCAAAGAACCATTGCATATAGCCTACCTACTTATTTTGACACGAATGTTGAAGGTAAAAATGTTAGAATAGGAGACCGGTGAGAACTATATTGGTTCAATCTGATAAAAAAAAATGGGGAAATAAGTAGTTTCCTACGGCCTCAGGTTCACAATATAACCTCACAATGAGGAAAAAATAGGTGGAAACTAACTTGTAGACCTAATACGTTCAAACTAACCGCTATCATCACGCTTCTTGCATCTTAAGGAAGTTACTACAGTAGGAAGTAGTTGTTGGCCCTAGCTCAAGGCAGCGCCTAGCAACTAAACCAATCGGTCAAGGGTTCCGGTCGGTTTGTTTGGTTGGTTCGTTCGCCGGTTGGCCGATCGGTCGGATGACCCACTCGAGCGTTGATCGAAACCTTCCCAAGTCTGGGCCCACACCGTCAGGGCCACCGAATACTCCACCAAGCAAGTACGCAACATTCTTACCTCCAAACAATTGTGAAGGTCGCCCCGGCTCACCTTGGGCTACGCACCGTAACGCATTGCTTGCTGGAGCATACAGAGATGCCCGGCTGGTGGAGATGCCATTGTGCGTACGGTCCAAAGACGCACCGATTGCAGGAAGGGCCATCACGGAACATGCGCGCATGCTAATCAAACATCTTCCAGCAGGACGGCCACAATCGAATTCCCGGCCCGTGTTCGCGGTAATTAAAACAAGCCGTCGCTATTTGTATGCTCTTTCTTCGCTTCGCTTGGATCATGCTCGATCGAAACGATGACGTATCGCACACAGACTCACGCGCAGCATGTGCAGCTCTCTCCGTGCGAGCCAAAAACGAAGGGCATCGGCGCCAAAAGCCGCCGCGCCGCGTATCGATTGCGTACCGCGTTTTCGCTGACGCCTGTGTTGGTGAGCGCCACTCTGAAACGCGATCTCGCCACGCGTACCCTCAACCAGAGACGACGGTGCTCTCGTCGAACGCCGCAAA
>KZ068993.1:107695-118213 GCA_002091845.1 Anopheles cracens
ACCTCCCTTGGCAGCGCGTGGGGCGGGCGAGCGTGGCCGCGCGTGGTGCGGAAAATTTAAACTTAACACACTTTTAAATTTCAATAGCAGGCCAGGGTTACCTTACATTGAAAAATAAAATTCATACCAACACCACCGATCGCGACCGCGCGCTCCCTCTCGCTCGCTCTCGTGCGCCGGCCGTGTGATCTTCGAGCGCGATCGCGTGGAGGGGCTGGTACGATCGTTGGCGGTGCTGGCATTCAGTTGGTGGGGCGGGTAGGTTCGCAACTGGTAAAGGTTGACGCAGCGATGCGCAAGACACGCCGCATGATACGCTACGCGCACGAGATATGGAAGGGAGGGTGAACCGTTTTCGCGGCCGCTTGCTTGCTGTTTCGCTTGCACCCGCTTGGTCACAGAGTTTGGCGGATAGCGTGGCGTATCTGTCGTCTGACGCCGCGGCGATCGAAGTTCCCGATCGTGTATGAATGGTACCCGGTACGCGTACCTCCTCTAGAGAAGGCTCGTTAATCGCTGTTCGAGATTATCGATGTCAATCGAAGAAGTGAAGAGGTCCTAAATGCGTGATCACTCAGTGTCGGATGACATAAGTAAAATGTCAGTCTCGAATCCGTTTCCTTCGATAAAGATAATGGTTCGGACTATCCAGATCGTCAAGGATCGAGCGAACTCCAAGTGCAAGGATCCAACAAGATCCCGCCACAAGCCGACCGTCATGCTTCAGGGTGAACGTGTCGATACCGTACCACCTTCCACAAACGAGTATTGGCTCCTTATTTGGAAGAACTATCGCCTCCGGGCGTCTACAGCAAACCCGAGCGGTGTCCTTTGCGGCACTGGCAGAGATAGCGAAGTTTTGCAGAAATGAGTTCCATTCCTGCACCGTCGGTTACCATCCAGATGTTGGTGTCTGTGGAGCATCACGGCGTCGGACGGAACGATTAGTCAAGTTCAAGTCCCGTCTTGCGCAAGTTGACGGCGGGCGCGAATCGCTCAAGGTGACAAGACATGAAGAGTCGGACGGTTTAGCGGACTTCACGGGAGATTACATAATTACCACCCCGGGGTGGGCAATACGTGTCGGTGTAAGCCGGAACAGCAGACACGCGTTTACACATTGCAAACCGAGTGCGATTGCGTGTTAATAGATTTTTTTATTTTTTTAACCCGCACGAGTGTGGGACATTAATCAGAAGTTATGTAAATCTCGTACCACGCTGGAGGGACTCCCGGTGACACGTTTATGGAAGCTCCTCTGGAAGATCCCGCTTGTCTCGTACCTGCAATAGGGAGAAGAAAGAAATATTGCTGTCAAACATCTTGCTAAGCCAGCTGTCGTCAAGAGAATCACTCAAAAATAAGATACACCCGTTCCCTGGAACATAAAGAGGAACATCCCTTTGATAAAGAGCGCTGTTTTTATAGCGAACCCCAGGTTCCAAACCGAGTACGATCGCACTGTATCATGTGCTAAAAATACTCTGACCCATTTTTGAGTCGCCGAAAATAAACACTCCTGCTGCACAACCTTCCCTGCCTGGCTGGGCAGACCGCCGTCCGCATAGGGTAATCATCTTTCACTGACAAGACACTAAAACGAGGAGCAGGCCAAAAGCACATCCATGTCTGTTTAACTTTGCTCCATTTAACTGCCGCTCACGGTTAACCCGCCCAGAACTCCACATCCCGATGCCACCTCGAGCGATACCGTACATCCCGTACTGCGTTTTGGCATAAGAATCGCACCAAACTATCGCACAGCAAACATGGTCATAGGTCGCAGTCGCACACACCACGCACCACTTTCATCTGGCAAGCATCTTCTGGTCGCGGCCCGGGTCATGTAATGTACGGTTATTACGCCCGCCGTCCGCTGTCCCGCTGCCGGATAGGATGTGCGGTGACCTCGATATATTTATTCGCAACAAAACGTCGCCGCAGTTAGTCGAAAGGGAAATAAATACCATCCTTAATCGTCCCTTGGCGCGTTCCGGTCTCACCCAACCCACCCGACGAGCAACCACGCAGTCCAATCGCGCGCACAAATCTCTCGTTGTCTGCCGAGCAAATTAGTTGCGAATCACAAAAATAAACTTTCCCCTGTGGCACGGTCACACACCCGGTGGCGCGGTCGCGAATGTCCGCGGGTGCGCGCGGACGGGTGTTCTAATTTTATTCCGCTTCGGTTTGTCTGTTCGGTTTGGTGCCGCAGTACAAACGGCTGTTCTTGTGAGGCGAGCGTACATGTACGCCTAATGTGCGCTGCAAGCCGATCGTGAAAACTATTCCTCGCTTGCTCCAGTAGCATGATCGGTAGGTGCAATGGCGAAAGTGGTTTGGCAGAATAATGGCCGTGGATACTACCTAGGGATTGCAAGGAGTCCAATTATGGATCAGACAAGATCGGGAAGATCTGGCTAATGGAAGTTTCAATTTCAAGATCTTCATTAGGACTCTATCGACGAGGATCTCACCAGCCTAAGGCCAACGACCAATTCGAAACATATCCGACCAAGCTGCACATAATTGTTCCATAACTTCCTTTTTGCAACGATTGGGAAATCCCTGACACTCTCGAAAGATCCATTATTCACGCCGCATTACATGACACTCCAATGGCACAAGGTCGCCCCCGGCGTTGCCACAATCTTCAATGCTATCATCAGACACCACCACCGCACGAGTGTCCGGCTTAGACACCCCGGAGCAAGTTATTAACTTCATCGCTCCGCATCGCACTCCAGAAACATCCATCCGAACGACCTGCCTTCAGTGTGTGCGTGACGCGCGCAAAACTTTTGTCAAAAACTCACTCCAGCCGTGGCCTCTCCCAATTGGGTCAAGGTTGTGTGTGTGTGTGTGTGTGTTTTATCAAGGCCATCTGTAACATCTGTTCCGCACGCAGTGTACGCGCGGCGGGCGATCATCTGGTTTGATGTTATTTTTAAACATATCACCGAGCGAAAACCGCCAATTATCGCAAATGCGTGCCCTCAGTGCATGCAATTATCTTGGCTCGGAGAAGGACCGGAGGAGCTAATGTCTTACGCTTCGACATGCGGTTTGTTACGTTCTGCGTCTAAAACAGCGTCGAGTGTGTGGGATAGGTGTCGAGTACGTCCCGTCGGGATGGATGATAAGAGAGTTCTGCTGACAGTAGCGAGTGCTTTTGTATCATTCGATAAAGAGGATTGTTTTGAAAATGATCACCAGATGTCTGACGGCTCTAAATATAACTAAGAAGCTCGAACAAAAACTAAGCGGAACGAAATTGCACAACGAATTGCATGAAATGGCGAAACCGTTGCTAAATGCTCCAATTTGCGATCACTTCTTAATGACGTGCCATGTAGTCATTACTCCCACGCCCACGCGGCTTGAGGTGACTAATCGTTGACTGATTTGCTGACTACATTGCTGTCGAAGGAACCCTGCCACACGCACTGAATCCGACTTCCTTGCGTCAACAAGCGCGCTAAGGACGTCCTCCCCAAATTTTGCCCACATTTAGTCCGTTGTAGGTGTCCGGGAGTCGAGACCCGGGCGGGATGAAAACCAATTAACCCGCAATTCCGGCCAAAAATGTGGGTCACCACAGAAGCTGCGGCGTCCGTTCTCGATCGCAAATGGCAACCACAGCCAACAACAGCAGCAACAAAAATCGCACAACCCCGGTCGGCGCGGTAAATTAAGTCAACTACGGGGCGAAACGGGCCGCAAGGACTGGTGCGCAGCTGTCAAACAAAGAGAAGATCAATCATCGTCAAAGTAGAAGCCGGTCAAGCCGTAGGGCCACCAAATGCGGTCGCCGTGCGCAATCTGTTTATCCGTCCGATCCTCCGTCGGCGTCCGACGCTGTTTATCTACCCCTGGGTTTTTGCACGGTTAATCCTTTCGTGTGACATAAACGAGACGCTACAGAAGCATCCCGCGTGGTGCATTTTGAAATCGCGTCATTTCGCGAACCCCCTTGCGGTTCGGGAAGATGTTTGGGTAGTTGAGGGCAGAATTTGGGTAGTTGAGGGCAGAGGCTAACAAATATTTTTGCTACAAAATCAGGCTGATCGATCGCGTGGATTGAGCGTGGAGTTGTAAAACAAAAACGAACGCCAGCCAGGTCGCCGTGTTGGGGAGTTGTATTGTTGTTTTGTTTTTATTTGCGCTAATTATGCTACTGGAGCAGCCGGGCGTCTGCCGCAACCCCAATTCCGCGCGCCTAGTTGCGCGCGCCGCAGCCCTGCTGACACCGATCCAAGTCCGCGCCTGTCACCAATTGTCACCAATGTTTGCCAATGGGCGGAAAGGGAGGGCCCCTGTCGAGCGTCCAACGTCGGCTTTTGTGCTGAGTCCTGCAAAAACCGCAGGCCGAAGCCTTCGCAGAATACGGTCGGGGCTGTGCTAGTTCTTGCTGCGCGGCGGGTTTGTAAGTGTTGATGGTGGTTTGTTCCGCTGCTATTGAAAAGCAATACAGCGATTGCGGTACAAATGTCACGATAATTTGTAGGTGATTAGTGCGCGCACTAGGTGGAGTGGTATATCCCAACGTCGGGCTTCTAGGTAGAAGCTATTGGCCCAGTTGGTAGGGAAGTTTCGGAATGGGTTTCGTCTGGTTTGGTGGAATCGAGGTTTAGTAATCATCCGACATTGGTTGTAGTATGCCAAACTGGTCACTAAAGACAGCAAGATAGCTCGCTAGTTTTCTGTAGACGCTATGGAACCGTCCCGTAATTAAGTAGGCAAATCATATACGACCCATCTCACCGAAGCGAAGTTAGTTTATTCATGCAAAACTTAAACTCGCTAACTGAAAGACCTTAAACGCTTTAGGTATAGTTTTGCATCACTCCAACTTAATTTGTATTCAAAAGCCTTCAGAAGTCTCCGTAGGAGTCTATTAAAAAGCACACTAAATCTCTGACATCTGGGTTTGAGTTTTACACCCAAACGATTTCAACATCAAACGCAATAAAACAGTGCAACAAACTCATCAATGCCGTTTGGCGCGAAGTCGCCACGGTCCTTATCAGAACTAGTGTCTGGTGTCCGGAAGCGTTTGCCAGCAGCAGCAGCAGCAGCCGCATCTTCAGCCGGGTTGGCTCCGTCGAAGAAATTGTTATTTTTCAAAACCTGCTCAAGAATTCGAAACTAATGCCCTGGCACTGCTACTGCCACGACCATCCGACGCTGTTCGGGGCGAGTTGATTAGCACGCCGTCACGCCGTTTTCGCCCGCGGCAAAAGGAGTCCGGACGGATTCGGAGCCACCAGGAGAATTCACGGTCATATGCTTATCAATCGGCTGGCCGCCACGCCGCGCTGCCGAAGGTCATCCTCCACTTAGCGGGTGCGCGAGCCGATCAATTTTCCAATAGTGCCGCAGCCGGAGCGTCACAGGCGCGCTTCACCTTGGCAACTATCCGATAAGATTAGATGAGCACACAGCGGCGCGTTGCGGGCGCGTCGATGGTCGATGGTTGAAAACTTGATGAGTGTACAGAAAACTTTGGAACAACAAGTGAATTGTAGCTGCTGATTTCAAACTGGAGCACAACAACTACCTTAACACTAATGGTCCAATGTGGTGTCAATTGCCACTTTTGCCAGCTTATGCAGCTTCGCTTACTCTAAAATGGTTGGAGTAATGAACGAGTGGCTTTGACCCAAGGTCTCATCTATTTTTAATGGAGTTTTAGCAGTTTTCATAAAAAAATATAATATTGAAATCGATAAAAATCTGAATTCCAAGATGTTACAATCAACTGTCATATTTGATTTGATGACAATTCCTAGAATCGCGTTTTCGTGGCATTTGTTGGCCGACTAAAATACAATGTTATCCACATTTTTATTCATAGTGTTTCAATATACACAATGAAAATTAACTTTCGGAACTTAAATTACATATAGCAGTGAATAAAGGCGATGATCCAGGATATACAAAAAGAGATTGTTTTCAAAACTTAAACTATTGAGCATTGTATTATTTAGGCCAAGATAAAGGTACCAAAAATAGTCTTCTAGGTGTTATTTGACACCAAATGCGGCCGATCGTATCATTCGATCCGTTTGACCGTTAGTGTTGCACTTGCCATATCTCGCGCACCGATCACTGTGGTTCGCACAATCGCGCGCAACAAGTGGCGGAGTGTAGCTACTGCCGCTTGCTACTACTCCCCCTCAGTACAGTACGCACCGAGGTTATCACGCGCACTAACGGCATTATGTTTCCGCTTTCCAACATCCCTGCCGCTAGCGACCCTCCCGACTGCAGTACAGGGTCATGTGATGGCAGGAGCGGGGGTTGGAAGGAGCCCCGGAAGTGCACTAGTGATAAAAGTATGATTAACCCGATCGGTGGTGGCGAGCAGCACATCGGCGCTACACAAATGCAACCAGTGAGCCCCACTGGCGATCGATGCACACGCCATAGAACACGTACTCGTACTTCACGGTTAATTGGAGGCGGGCCAGACGGCCGAGTCGGGTCGGATCGGTGCAGGAAGCGTCACGAAGCGTGCCGTTGGGCCATTGTGTGCAGGCGCCAATTAGGATAAATGGATTTGAGTTTAGACAATTAGTGGCCCGGCTCTAGGGAGGCTATTTACGGATTATCGGAGATGAGTTGTGCGTTTGTTCTCTAACGTCGGTGTCCAAGTTCAGGTCCAAGTGGCGGATCTTCAATATCTGGATGCATCCACCAGCATCCCTGACGTTCAACGTTTGCCGAAGCGTCTTCTAGCGCCCTGTCATGAAATGCAGAACGATATTTACGACTCTTACGTACACAGGTACGTACACTGTGACACGTCTGTCTGTCCAACACACACATACACAAACACACCACGCAGCTCTTTGTGCGGCCTCTGCAAACGACCCACCCAGCAGCAGAGATATCGTTATTTATTCGTTTATCTTCGCAAACCGCGCGAGTGTGCGCGCGCGGTCTGGGGTTTATTTTGTTCCGCCGGTGATGCATTTCACAAAAAAGCCATAACCACCCATCCACCCCCGCATACGCGCGTGCCCGCGAACTAGTTTCGCACGCGCCCGGACACTACAAAAAGCTGTCCATCGTTTTACGACGCACAGCAAACGGCTCGAACGCCGGAAAACCAGAAGTTATTCGTGGGTCTAGACTGGGTGTGTGAAGCTTGCAGAACGCGTGAGGGAATGCGAAACGTCTGGCAAACGCTCCGCTGTCTGTGCCTAGATTCGAACGCGATGCTAGATCGATCTAGCGTGGCGGAGATTCGCGGACGCTGCGCTATTGTTTTTGCGCTGTACACACCCCAGGTTGCGCGTTACAAACGGCCTGAAACCGACCGCACGCGTGAAGGAAAGAGGGCGTAAGTCTCAAGGCCAGTGCGCAGCCATTTCTCCCGCACACTTGTCACTAGACTAATGGCACTACTGGTACGGGCGGCGCCCGGCACTGCGTACGTAGCGTGCAGCAATAGAGAGTAGTGGCGCTGGGTCTATCGATTTGAAGGTCGACCACGAGCGTCGTCTGATGTGTTGGGTGAGTGCATGCGTGATGCACCAGGAAGGAAACAAAGACGATCGCGGGGCCGGCCTTCTGCGCAAAATGGCGCAGCAGATGGATGGAACTGCTCGGGTGCATTTCGAGAATAATGAAATTCGATAAAATACTACTTGGACGTGTTCCAACGCCGACCGGCTCGAGTGGCACACATTGGGCAGAGAGCACGGTTCGGAAACATTCCACAGATGTGCCTCCGCATCGGAAGATCCAGAGCCGGACACTCTGAGCGCTCTGATTCATGCCCGTTCAATTGCGGCAACCCAGGTACGATTCTGGCCCTCGTCAACGTTGTCTCGATGGGTAATGCTATTCAACGCACCAGTCAAGATCGTTTGCCCACCTGCGTGCTCCACCGCCTGTCAAGATCACACGTATGCAAATTACCGCCGGAGGTGGAAGTAATTTCGGGCTCTGTGTCGTTCCTTCGTCGGGTTGCAATCAATTAATAGCTTAATTAATGCGACAGCTTTGGCGACACTGAGATAGTATCGGCTTAATCAGGCACTAAGCACCGTCTATAATTTACCGCGGGGCGGAACCTTCTAAATCCGAAACCCACCCGTGGCACTGTGTGCTGGGGGTTCACAACCTACCGCAACACCGAGGCGAAACTCCCTGAGCAGCCTCTCCCACACTTCCGGCACCTACTGCAGCCGTCGTCTCCTTGGTGCACCGAGCCCCCTTGTCCCTGCTAGCCCGATATATCGCGAGCATTCATATATTGATTATGCTAATCTGTGCAGCCTGGGGAACGCTTGCTGTGCAGCTTAGCACAGACGCGGAAGGTCTGAGAATCGCGTCGTGTTCATGACTCAGGCGTGTTCCAATGTAACAGAGCGTGTTAACTCTTCCAGACCAATGAGAATTGCATAGTAACCTGCTCAGAGAAACACTATTACAGCATTCGTTATTATTTGTTCGGTAGATAGCGAGCGGCAAGGAATAATGCACCAATTTAAAACCCTGCTTTAAATAATGGTTTGAGCTATGTTTGCTTTCTTTTATTTAGATATAAGATTTAACGCTAAGATAAACGATAAGATTAAACGCACGCAATTCAAAGAATACAAATAAGCATGGCCCAAGTTGAATCCATTCGATCCAATTCGAAGTCAATTTTCCGAATTGTTATTAGACACGTATTACAACGTATTTCATAGGTTATCGCACCTAACAACATATATTCAATCGAACTCTTGAAATCTCCAGAGCTATATTGTGAGCAGAAACGTACAAAAACGAAACAACCCAGGAGGAAACCTTTCAATCAATCAGTAGTGTTTAAGCCGCTGGAGAAAGGTGCGGGCGCCCCGGGAGTTAGGGAGTCGCAAGGACGCTAATCGCCGGCGAATGGGGTTTTGCGACAGCGAAGAGAACGACCGTGAAAACAAGGCTCGGCTCATTTATCATCAAGTTCACGCTGGACGGTTTGCGAATCTCGTCGGTACAGCCACAAACACTGTCGAAAAACTGCTTCCACCTGGGTCGGGTCGGCACAGGTGTCGCGCAGGGTCATGCCAACCGCGAAACTAGTTTGCCCGTAGGGCGCCGCCGTCAAACTTGATCTCGATCGCGTGGCTCACCGGTACCCTGTGAGGGACGACACGAACAGCTGATCGCGTAGAAGAGAAAGCCAAAAACGGCGAGAGAACCCCTCGCCTGGGAGGCTGTCTTGAAACGGCGATAAGCGGTGCGGTACACACACACACACACACACAAAAAATAACATCAAACCAGATGATCGCCCGCCGCGCGTACACTGCGTGCGGAACAGATGTTACAGATGGCCTTGATAAACGCGCTTCCGCCGTGCGCGGCTGTATGTAACGAGAAATCAAAATATTATTATTTAATTACCCAACACCCAACCGACACCCGTTCGCGCCGAGGCTGATGCAATCGCTCTCTGTCGGAGGAGGGACGTGGCGTACGGCGAGGTTTATGACACCGTCCGTACGAAACCGACCAATTTGCTCGGGCTTTAGCGCGCCCACAGCCTTCCTTGATCGGTATCTTCCGTTTCGCCGCCATCTTGTTACGCGTACTCTTGCTTTTCGCATGAACACCACGCTTGCCAGCAAGGTTGGCACATCGGTGCTCCATGTCGGCTGGGTTCCAAAAAACTTTCGGCTGAACTTGACCCAAAAACCCAGTCCCAGCATTGTGCGAGTGAGAGAGTGAGTGTGTCACCAAGCGCGCCGAAAATTCCCACTACCATCACCGTACGGTACCGACAGCGATTAGCGATTGACAGAGCCCGGAGGTCTGGGGGAGTGTTCTCTCCGGATGCCCTCCGGCCCTCCCTCCGAGTGGTACACAATTGTTTTCATTTCGTTTTGTCTCTGTCTTCTTTGCCAAAGTCACACCCGGGGGCGGCTTGTTAGTTTCTCTCCGTTCGCGCTCTCGCCAGTCGCCAGGGCCGGCGTGCGACTGTCACGTGAATTTGACGTTTCCTCGATTGTCCAATAACACGCTGGAGAAAGGTGCGGGCGCCCCGGGAGTTAGGGAGTCGCAAGGACGCTAATCGCCGGCGAATGGGGTTTTGCGACAGCGAAGAGAACGACCGTGAAAACAAGGCTCGGCTCATTTATCATCAAGTAGTTATATTTAGAGCCGTCAGACATCTGGTGATCATTTTCAAAACAATCCTCTTTATCGAATGATACAAAAGCACTCGCTACTGTCAGCAGAACTCTCTTATCATCCATCCCGACGGGACGTACTCGACACCTATCCCACACACTCGACGCTGTTTTAGACGCAGAACGTAACAAACCGCATGTCGAAGCGTAAGACATTAGCTCCTCCGGTCCTTCTCCGAGCCAAGATAATTGCATGCACTGAGGGCACGCATTTGCGATAATTGGCGGTTTTCGCTCGGTGATATGTTTAAAAATAACATCAAACCAGATGATCGCCCGCCGCGCGTACACTGCGTGCGGAACAGATGTTACAGATGGCCTTGATAAACGC
>KZ068995.1:20067-33650 GCA_002091845.1 Anopheles cracens
AAGGTCTGTCGTCATGATAATAGGAAACGTGTCAAAGAATAAAAGACGAAGTGTGCACGCTAGTACAATTCTAACAAAAACGTATATTCCTCTAATCTGCCGCGCGCCCCGTGAGAGAAGCACCGTTAAACGTCGGGGAGGAAAAGTGCGTTTCACGCTCCTGGGAATAACGTCTTCTTTGAGCCGTCTACCCAAACCCGCTGCCCGTCGGCAGGACTTGGATGGAATATTACTTCGGGCTGTAGTAACGGTAATGCGATGTAGCGACCGTAGTAACTTGATGTTGTCAAGTATATCAGACTCACGCTCTTTACAGACAGCCAATCTGCATCAGCCACGGTCATTACTCGAGCATCTTAACTCTGTGGCGAAGCCACGATCATATCGCGCTACCACTAATGGCTACCAGCTGGTGAAACTGTTGCAAATGAGGCTTAACTTCAAGTAACGTGCTCATCTATCCGCCCGGTTTGAAGATGCCGTTTTCATAAGCATTCTCTTGCTTTGATTAGGATGACGATGACTCTAGCCAGTGACTGGAGGTTCGATCTTATAGGCAAAAATACTTCTCGTGCGCTCGTGGGACAGATACAAACTAAGGAGGTGGACTTTAGTGTTACTCCGATCGCAGTTACAGCGGAGCGTATTCCGATTATGGATTTTACCATTGAAATCGCCCATGGAACGTAGGTTCATTCCGATGCTAAACGAGCTAGTGGATAATAACTTAAACTTGCTACGACTTGCAGCTTCTACACCGTGTTTCGGCATCCGAAGAGCTTGAACGAAGCCAACATTTTTCTGCTACCGTTCAACAAACTACTGTGGATCGCGATCAGTGCCATGTTTTGCGGTGTTGCATTTTTTCTCGGTTTATCGATCGTTTGCACCCGACGGCGGAATCAGGAAGGATCTTACGTTGATTTGCTGGGTGAACAAGTGTTTCTTGGTACAGTGGGAATACTGAGCCAGCAAGGATTCCACGATCATCCCTCCGGAAGGGGCACGAATAGGCTGCTGTTGTTCGTCGGGATGGGATTTTCGCTGATGATGCTCCAGTTTTATTCCTCGTTTATTGTAGGCTACCAGTTGATCACCCCACCGAAGACGATCACATCGTTAGAACGCTTGGTGGACAGTAATCTGAAGATGTCGGTGGAAAATCTGAGCTATCAGCACGACTTCTTTCTCGTAATGTTTCATCATCAGCACTGTATCAACATTCGGAATGGTTTTGATCAATTTCATCATTACTTTCACTAGCGTACGAAAAATCCGGCCGCACTGAAACTATACGAGACGAAAATTCTTCCCAACAAGTATGGGTTTGTGAATGTGACTTTTGGCATTCAGCTGGTAAAGAAGGGAGGTTATGCCTTTCACTGTGAAACCTCATACGGCAATACGCTCATCATAGGTCAGTTGTTAGACACGGTGCTGAGTGCGTCAATTAATGCTCGAAACACAGCACAATTGTTCATTGCAGAAATGTTAACAGAGCGGGAGATTTGTGAACTACAGCAGATCCAACTGTACCCCCAACGTCAAGTGAATCTGCCGCTGATCAAGGGTAGTCCGCTGAGAGAATTGTTCAAGCTGAACCTGCAACTGATGAAGGAAAACGGACTTAATGCCTACCACCACGCTCGGAACTATATACCAGCCCCGAAATGCGACAAGAAAAGCGGCAATCACGCCGAACCGATCTATCTTGCCGACGTGAAGTTCGCTTTTCTGCTACTTGCCGTCGGAGTGGCTGCGAGTGTCTTCATGCTGGCTTGGGAAGTAGCATTCAGGCGTGTTAGCCACTGGTGGTTAATCGTTCCGGACGATTCTGTTTGGCTTAATTGAAGTTATGGTAGAAACAGGAAGATTTTGGCAGTATGAAAAACCGGTCGGAAAAAAATGATGACAACATGTGTCCTATTATTCATATCCAGTTTCGGTACAATCACATAATTATAAGTAAACCCACGTGTTGCAGCTTGCTTTACTTTCTCGTACTGACGAATAAAACTTTCGTTAACAAAACTACTGAGTCCTTCTTTGGTCTACTGAATCCATCATAGATAGACGCATGTTGAATTCAAATCCAACATACCCGAGACATATAGCCACGAAAAAAACCTGTGCAAGGTCGAGGTATGGAACTTACTTAGCTATCAGGCGCTTACTGCACTGGCAAACATAAATTACGCCAACAGCCCATCTTAGTCGGGATCTAGAACGTCTCCTCTACCCATGTGGGTGCCTTAAAGAGCCTTCACGGGTCGGATCGACCGCCGCCATTCTACTGGCCAATCTACCGAAACCTGGCGTTCATATAAATTATTTCAGGAAGAAGGTTCTCAATAGAAAAAAAATTGAATGATCACCGTTCGCTATACATTAAACTAATTTCGCGAAGCTTTTTTAAACCATTATGCCTTATGAATCATAAGTGCGGGATACGATTTACCTTATTTTAAAATTGACTGAATCCGATGCAGAATGGAAAACGACATACGTGTCTCTAATAATGCATAACAAATATAACAATAAGTCGGTCTAGCACGATGACGACTTAAACGCATCATTATCATTTTGATTCACGACTTGCTTGATGCGTCTGGCGCTGCTATGCAGCAGTCTTTATCTTACCTCCACCCAAGTCAGTGTGCCATTAAGAACTAAAGCTTAGTGTTAAAATGCTTCTGGAATTGATTATACCTTTTGCGTTAGCCCTAACCCCATCTTTGGGTGCCGTAATAGATACAAAGGAACAGTTAATCCATGAGTTCCTGCAACAAAAATCAATCAAAAGCCTCATCGCTCTGCACTGCTTTCAAGAGCCTGCGGATCGCGACATGATTCGCATCATAAAAACGCTCCATCAAACTTTTGCGGGCACAGTTTATTCCATCGATATGAACAAAACGAGGGGTCTGCTGATGTTGCAAAAGTATAGCGTGTCGAGTGCTTGCTCGAGAAACGGTATTATCACCAACATGGAGTGCTCCCGTATCGAACAGCTGTTCGAAGAGTCATCGTGGCATTCGTACTTTAACGCCTCTTTTCATTGGCTTATTTTTGGAGGACACGATCGAGATCGTGCAGATTACTTCATGAGCAAGCAGAACATTAACATCGACTCGCTTATTCTGTTGGCTCTACGTGACACCGTGAATCATTATCGAATATTCGACGTTTACGGTACAGTCAAACGCCGCGGAGGGAAGGTTAGGCTGAACTACCTTGGGATAAAGTCAAGCAACACTACGCTCCCATCATCGACGTACACGCAACGGAACCTGCAGGGAATTAAGCTTAAGGCAGTGATATCGGTAAGATAACTACTAGTCGTACATACAAATCACATAAATCTTATACTGATTATTATCTCCCACAAAGACACTCGATTCTCACCAGCCACAAAACTTTATGAGTTTCCTGCGATCCAATCCCGATCACCGCCAACTAATCACACACAGATTTGGATACAAGATTTCAAACCTTTTGGAAACACACCTTAATTTTAGGTAATCATTTCCCTAAACTGATAACTTCTCACAACTACTAATGTTCTATGAAGTATGCAGTTAATTTTAGCACAAAGCTGGCGATATGACTTATTGGGCCAAAACACGTCCATTGGTGTCATAGGACAGCTGCAAATGAAGGAAATCGACTTTTCGGCGTTTCCTATAGCGATGCTACCAGAGCGATGTCCATATTTCGACGGTACATTAGAAATTTATCGCTCGAGGTACAACACGTATTTTCTCTTCGCAGTGAGGGGTCATGTTTAACTATATTCCGTATTCCATGTTCCGTTCGCAGAATTTGGATCATCTTTCGGCACCCCAAAACTGGTGGAGAAGGAAACATTTATCTGCTTCCGTTTCGAACCTCTGTCTGGATATCTCTTTTCGTTGTATTGATCATAGTGATGATTCTCTTACCGCTATCAAACTATCTCGACCGACTGAACGCTCCAAGCGAGCAATCCTTCAGGTTGTCGGTACTGGAAGCGATTGCCATTATTTGCCAGCAAGGAACGTCGACGTTATCTCGATCCAATCGCATTGTTATCATCAGTTTCATGCTCCTAACGCTGCTGCTGTATCAGTTTTACACCACATTTTTCGTAGGTTATCAGTTAATCGTGCCACCGAAAACTATAAACTCCTTAGAACAACTCATCGATAGTGACATCACTGTTACAATTGAAGACATAGCATACAACCATGAGTTTTTCCGAGTAATTTTCCTCTGTACGTAATAAGAACTGATAGAACTGATATACTAACAAAACTACCTTTCCAACAGAGAACTAATTATTCTGCTGCTCGAAAACTCTATGAAACGAAGATTTCATCAAACCAACACAGCTTTATCAATGTGTCATTCGGCGTTCAGTTGGTAAAACAGGGAGGTTATGCATTTGGATGCGACACTTCATACGCCTACTCGCAAGTTCTGGGTACACCGTTGTGCACTGGGTTTTTTTTCCTCCGTATGCTACATGAGATTTTCATCTTCCTATATTTCAGATACATTTACCGAGAGAGAAATCTGTGAGCTGCACCAAGTACAGCTTTTTCCTCAGCGCACCATACACCTGCCCGTTCCAAAGGGTAGCCCGCTTAGGGAGTCTTTCAGGCTTAGTCTGCTGCAGTTAAAATCCAACGGTTTGATTGCATACTTCTGGACGAAAAACGTTCAACCTACGCCGAGCTGTAATATGCACAAAAGTCACCATACAGAACCAATCCTTCTAAGGGACTTAGCTTCAGCTTTATGTTTGCTGTGCGCAGGGTTCGTTTTGAGTGTCTTAATATTGGTACTGGAAATCGTAGCTACTACAGTACAAAGGTGGTGCAATAACAGGCAATGAGTTTCCTCGCAAGGAGTGGTTGGCCAAATCAAATTAATTATTGTAGAGGAATTTGACCACACATTGTATTACGCACTGCTAAAACAAACGATAAAATATATTACTGAGGATTAGTTTTTCGAAACAGCTCACATTTTCGATTTCACACAAATTCTTCTTATTCCATAGCTGTATTTTGTTGGTTTTAGTGACGTCGTTTCAGATTGTTTATCAGGACTCGTTTAAGCTTGAATGATGGTGCACACCTGCAGGTGTAATACAGTTATACTGTACAGTAATCGTTCCTGAAAATTTTCGAGAACCACCTGCTTCTTATCCAACCAAAACACCAACTACCACTCATCCATCACTTTGGTTTAGCAACTGTTGAAGTCTGTTGATCTGGTCTGAGGGAGTTGAGAGATTAACTTCTTACCTATCATCGTATCCGGAACTACGTCTGAACACCGAAGTGCAACAAGGATAGTACCATTTACACCGAAGCGATCTTACCGACGTTTCAACGTTCGCTTTTCAACTGCTTTCCGTCGGAATAGCTGCAAGTGTCGTCTAGCTGTTACGAGAAGAAGCGCTCGAGTGTGCTAAACACTGGTGGCCAATCGTTCCACAGGGCATTATGCGGTGTAATTAAATCATGCAGAAGATACTGGAAAATGAGGGCAGCCTGAAAAGTAACACTTTTGAACTTATGGTATAGTTTCCATCACAATTTGTGCACCAATTACACCACACTGAAAGCACTGCACGTTTCACTTTATCGTACCTGAAGCTTCTCTTTATCTAAACCACTTAATCCGGCCTTTGCAACAGACTCGATTGCATGTTTCACGCAAATTTAACCATCCGGAAACACACACCATACCCATCTAGCTGAACGAAGGTAAACTTTTTCAAATTGATTTCAACATCCCCGGTGGTTCTGTGCGAAAGGCCGGTCCTGCCGACGTTCAACGCGCTGCAACGATGATCCGTTCGCAACTGCCATTTTCTACTTGCTGCCGATGGTAATCGTACCTTTTTCGCGGATATGTGCCAGGTGGTATCCATGGAAACCGTTGCATCCTGCCCCGGCCGACAGGCCAAAGTTTGTTGCCGGTGTTTATAGCTCATTAACTTAACGTGTCGGCAGGAACATGTACCGCGTCGTGCATCATAAAGAGAATTCCCCCCACTCTCCCAAGAGTAGCCCTGTTAGTATCTTATGGCATGCAGTTTCAGTTCAAACACAACACCAAGGCGTCGGGGTGCCGGGGCTATAGAATATGCACATTACGTTTGATAGACAGGCAAACGCAAACGAGGGCCCATAACCCATAACCATCTAAGTAGGCGCTAGCGGCTTTTGCACCTTGTGTGCTTTCTTCTGTTTCAAGTGTGTGGAATGGTTTCTGCTTCTTACGCGATGGGTTTCGCAGCGCACCACAGTAGCCGCAGGCATTACAGGATGGAGCAATAGGTGTTGAGGGGCTCACTGCACACTATTAGCACTTCTTCCCCGATATGGCCATCCTCTGTACTGGCCATGAGTTGGTGTATGTGTATTGTGTGATATGTGGTTTGCGCCAAGCCTGCTCCACCATCTCCATCATTCACTGGGACCTCTAGCAGGCCGGTAACCTATGCGTTTTCTTCACCTGTTCCACCCGGTAGGAGTGTAAAAGGGTCCTTGCTAGATACTAGAAGCACCCAGCACTAGAAGCCAGCAGTGGTAACGCCTTCGGAGAGATTTCAATCTGATTCAACGCGTCAGTAACCCAGACCAGTTCGATCCTGTCGGGTCGGGCCATTGTGCACACTGCACGTTAACTTTGGAACGGGTCAAAACCATTTCCGCGACGTCGAGGCAATCATGAATCCGGATGCGTGTGATCCGTTGGCCCATACGAGCATGTACCAGCGGGCGGAAGAAGGTGTTGCTGCTTATTGCATTTCCCTGAGAGTTCGATCGGCTGTCATGTGTGCGAACGTGGTTCTGTGTGTGTAGTATTAACGCGTATTTCTTCCTGTTTCCTCGCCCACAGACAGTGACGACAGTGACGGAGAGGGAGGACTTGGAAATGTGAGCCGTGTTATCGTTCGACCACCAGGTAAGTGGCGCTCCGTGCCTGAGTGATTGTACCGACCACTGGTAGTTGTAAGTGAAGCAAAACGGAATAAGTACGAAATCAGTTTCGGACCAAAGATGAAAATACCAGACACGCGTTTTAGAACAGACAGACAATCTATATGCCGAATGTGTACTGTATTAAAGGGTCCTTACATTGACGTCCGTTGGTGAACGTATGTGTTGCTATTGCTTCAGAGTGTAGCTACGTGGGGTTCTGCTATCGCGTGGCTGATTTTGTTCTGATGTATTAACTGCGAAAGTTGTGCGTACATTCTATCCTGGGCGAATTGATCGCGCGGCTGGAGAAATGCAGTGTTGTCCGGCTTTTAAAATCGTGTTAATACAGTCCACAGAGCGACCGTCGTTTGCTACTGGATCGGCAAATCTAAGAATTATGGATACTTTCGACGAATAATTCTCCGCTGGGTGAGCAGCAACACACAACTCTACCACTACTTCTGCACCAGCAATTTCGGGAGATCGTGTCAGAGGTCGACTGAATGTTAATCATGTTGTTTTCTTGTGTTTTTCTTATATGATTCTTTTGCTTTAATTCAAAAAGAGCTTGTGAGCTTGTGTTTGTGTGATTCCACGTACAGTTGTAGTATTAGTAGATTTTTAAAATTATATAATAAAATGATCGTAATATGGATTAAATCTAGTGCGGCTGCTTAAGCGCGTTCACCACGGATGCGGCGGGCCAGCTGGATATCCTTGGGCATGATAGTGACACGCTTCGCGTGGATAGCGCACAAGTTCGTGTCCTCAAACAGACCAACCAGGTACGCCTCGCTGGCTTCCTGTGTTGTGGCGGGAAGAAGAAGGATAACAAGAGAATGTTAGAATCGAATGGGAAGAGTTTTTTTTTACTCGTGAGGGATAGTGAGAAGAGGGAGGGAGGGGATGGAGTGAAACGTACCTGCAGAGCACCGATGGCGGCCGACTGGAAACGCAGATCGGTTTTGAAATCCTGGGCGATTTCACGCACCAGCCGCTGGAACGGCAGCTTGCGGATCAGCAGCTCGGTAGACTTCTGGTACCGACGAATTTCACGCAGAGCCACCGTACCGGGGCGGTAACGATGCGGCTTCTTCACACCACCGGTGGACGGAGCGCTCTTACGCGCGGCCTTGGTGGCCAACTGCTTACGGGGAGCCTTTCCTCCGGTGGACTTACGGGCGGTCTGCTTGGTACGGGCCATACTGCTTTCTTCTTAAGCTTGAGGTGAGATAAAGAAAAACATACAACAGAATGGTTAACAACAGAACAAGAACGATGTGGGGTGGAAACGATACGTACAACCCCACACACCCACACAATAGCTTCCCCTTTCCCGCGCGAGTTGTGTTCGTGTACCATAAAACCGGTTTTCTCCTTCCGAGCGCACGAAGCACCCCCACTCAGCCTCATCAGGGGACATGCGCACTAGAGCTCCCCGCCAAAAAGGCTTGGGAAAATCAATAACGAAGCCAAACAATTTTTTGCTGTAAGAAATTAATTCGCGTATATGATAGAGCTCCAATTCAAGATGTCGGCACTTTTCATCCTTTGACGGGCAGTCAAAATTTACTCAGAATTATAAGAAAATTGCGCCAATTTATCCAACATGCAAACGTGAAACTCAGGAACTTTTGTATTAGGAACAAATATCTATTGGCTGTAAATGTAATACGCAATTAAAAATCTAGAAGAAAACAACACAAAATAAACTGTAAAATCATCAATTAGTCCAACAATATAACGCATGAAACGCATTTTTCCCCTAAATCGTCTTGAATTAACACAAAAGACGCCTTCTTCTTCATGGCCCCATTTGCGAGCTTTATTTTCCTACGTCACCACACGTTGAAAATGTCGACAAAAACAATCATCGCACCGTGTAAATAACACGTAAAAGGCGTCGTGCAAGCATTCAATCAGTAAAACAATGCTCCATAATCCATTCACAAAAGGCAAATTTTCATAAACGCCAACATGAAAAATCATGAATTTGCCCTTTGCTTGCCCCCCTCGTTGTTTCTAGCAACGAAAGCGCGCCCCGTACGAACCCTACTTCCAGCTTAGTATCGCCCGCTCACATTCAAAATGGCGTCGCTCGGTGGACCAGCGCCGCGCGCGCGATCGAAATATTATTGCTTCACCTCGCATCGCATCGCATCATCCATGCACACAAAGCCGTTCCGCACACCACACTCCACCGTGTCATCGTGTCAATTCTAGGTGTCCCAGCGCGCGCAGCGAGCGGGCCTCTCAACATTGCGTAGCATAACCCACACCACCACCACCACCGCACCAGCTCACACCCCCACGAGCAACACACGAGGGACAAATTTTCACTTGTTCTACAGCTCTTCCCGCGGCGAAAACGGGCTACAGTTGGGCCCTTGCGGAGCGCTAGCGCTACCGCTCGGGGTGTGCGGGACCCCCTGGCGTGCAAATGGATGGGGGTTTCTTACCTTTTTCCTCGAGATACACTTGCACCAAACGCTGATTTCACAAGAGTGCGACGCGGACACGACCAGCTTCTGGATTTTTTTTTTCGAACTGAAGGGGGGGCCTTCTGTCAAACCTCCCGCACGAAGTTCCCAGGTAGCCTGACGGCTATAGACGTCAACATCGCGTTTAGCATCGGTGGCCGGTTTCTCAGAGCGCACGTCTTTTCCTAGCAGTTTTTTGTTCAGGAATGTTGTTTTTGTGTAAAAATATTGTGGCATTTTTATAAAAAAGTTTTACAACAAAGCTTCTACGCTTGCATGAAAAAGAAATAGAAACTAAATGCTGCTATTGCTGAGGCCAGCTCACATTCCTGTCCCATCCAACCAGCTCTTAACTTTACAAATTTTACAAAAGGTACATCACATCCATAAGTATCTTCGGTTTTTTTATGTAATCTAAATTTTTGTCACAGTTTTGAGCTGAAAGAAAGGAGTATTGTTTAGTTCTTTCGAGATATACTGGATTTTCGAGTCTTCTATGATTATTCATGACTGTGCGACCCTGAAAAATGTGCAATATGGATTCTCGTTGGGAATGGCCACGATTTTTGTAAAGCTTCTAAATGTTACGCACATAATGTTCCAGCTCATTCTATGCATTCTTTCCTTTGCTTTCCCCAGGACACAGCGGCAAGGCAAAACGTGGTCACCTGTGCTTCGATGCAGCGTTCGAAACGGGGAACCTCGGCCGGGTCGATCTGGTCGGTGAGTTCGAGTATGATCTGTTTCTGCGACCGGACACGTGCAATCCACGGTATCGCTTCTGGTTCAACTTCACCGTGGACAACGTGAAGCAGGACCAGCGCGTCATATTCAACATCGTGAACATGAACAAAAGCAGGAACCTGTTCAAGGACGGCATGACCCCGCTGGTCAAGTCCACCAGCCGCCCCAAGTGGCAGCGGCTGCCCCGGTGCGAGGTGTTCTACTACAAATCGCCGGTGCACCAGAACCATTACGTGCTAAGCTTTGCGTTCGGCTTCGACAAGGAGGACGAGGTGTACCAGTTCGCGCTGACCTTCCCGTACTCGTACTCCAAGATGCAAGCCTACCTGAACGCGGTCGAGCTGAAGTTCCCGGAAGCGTTCGAACGATCCACACTCGGCATGAGCATCGTAAGTAATGGGAATCTGGAGTTTTCTCTGACTAATGACCACACGTAATTTTTGGGTAGCAAAATCGCAAACTGGAGCTGATCACGTTCGACGATGTCAAGAAACCGGACAAGATGGACCCGAAGAACGTGATCCACATGGTAGTCATCCTGGCGCGGATACATCCGGGTGAATCGCCGCGAAAGCGCGCCCCGTACGAACCCTACTTCCAGCTTAGTATCGCCCGCTCACATACAAAATGGCGTCGCTCGGTGGACCAGCGCCGCGCGCGCGATCGAAATATTATTGCTTCACCTCGCATCGCATCGCATCATCCATGCACACAAAGCCGTTCCGCACACCACACGTGTGTCAATTCTAGGTGTCCCAGCGCGCGCAGCGAGCGGGCCTCTCAACATTGCGTAGCATAACCCACACCACCACCACCACCGCACCAGCTCACACCCCCACGAGCAACACACGAGGGACAAATTTTCACTTGTTCTACAGCTCTTCCCGCGGCGAAAACGGGCTACAGTTGGGCCCTTGCGGAGCGCTAGCGCTACCGCTCGGGGTGTGCGGGACCCCCTGGCGTGCAAATGGATGGGGGTTTCTTACCTTTTTCCTCGAGATACACTTGCACCAAACGCTGATTTCACAAGAGGGCGACGCGGACACGACCAGCTTCTGGAATTTTTTTTTCGAACTGAAGGGGGGGCCTTCTGTCAAACCTCCCGCACGAAGTTCCCAGGTAGCCTGACGGCTATAGACGTCAACATCGCGTTTAGCATCGGTGGCCGGTTTCTCAGAGCGCACGTCTTTTCCTAGCAGTTTTTTGTTCAGGAATGTTGTTTTTGTGTAAAAATATTGTGGCATTTTTATAAAAAAGTTTTACAACAAAGCTTCTACGCTTGCATGAAAAAGAAATAGAAACTAAATGCTGCTATTGCTGAGGCCAGCTCACATTCCTGTCCCATCCAACCAGCTCTTAACTTTACAAATTTTACAAAAGGTACATCACATCCATAAGTATCTTCGGTTTTTTTATGTAATCTAAATTTTTGTCACAGTTTTGAGCTGAAAGAAAGGAGTATTGTTTAGTTCTTTCGAGATATACTGGATTTTCGAGTCTTCTATGATTATTCATGACTGTGCGACCCTGAAAAATGTGCAATATGGATTCTCGTTGGGAATGGCCACGATTTTTGTAAAGCTTCTAAATGTTACGCACATAATGTTCCAGCTCATTCTATGCATTCTTTCCTTTGCTTTCCCCAGGACACAGCGGCAAGGCAAAACGTGGTCACCTGTGCTTCGATGCAGCGTTCGAAACGGGGAACCTCGGCCGGGTCGATCTGGTCGGTGAGTTCGAGTATGATCTGTTTCTGCGACCGGACACGTGCAATCCACGGTATCGCTTCTGGTTCAACTTCACCGTGGACAACGTGAAGCAGGACCAGCGCGTCATATTCAACATCGTGAACATGAACAAAAGCAGGAACCTGTTCAAGGACGGCATGACCCCGCTGGTCAAGTCCACCAGCCGCCCCAAGTGGCAGCGGCTGCCCCGGTGCGAGGTGTTCTACTACAAATCGCCGGTGCACCAGAACCATTACGTGCTAAGCTTTGCGTTCGGCTTCGACAAGGAGGACGAGGTGTACCAGTTCGCGCTGACCTTCCCGTACTCGTACTCCAAGATGCAAGCCTACCTGAACGCGGTCGAGCTGAAGTTCCCGGAAGCGTTCGAACGATCCACACTCGGCATGAGCATCGTAAGTAATGGGAATCTGGAGTTTTCTCTGACTAATGACCACACGTAATTTTTGGGTAGCAAAATCGCAAACTGGAGCTGATCACGTTCGACGATGTCAAGAAACCGGACAAGATGGACCCGAAGAACGTGATCCACATGGTAGTCATCCTGGCGCGGATACATCCGGGTGAATCGCCGGCCTCGTACGTGGTGCAAGGATTGATCGAATTTCTGGCCGCCGCCAATCAACCCATCTCGAAGGCGCTGCGCGAGCACGTGGTTTTCAAGATCGTGCCAATGCTCAACCCGGACGGAGTGTTTCTGGGCAACAATCGGTGCAACGTGATCGGGCATGATTTGAACCGGTCGTGGAACAAACTGTCCCAGTACACGCACCCAACCCTATCGGCTGTGATGAAGATGCTGAAGGAATACGATAATTCTAGCGTGAGTTGAGCGTTAATGAGACGCATCTTTTGGAGAGGTTTATTTGAACGGTAGGATTTCGTTTTTTATGTTCTCATAGTGCTACCAGGTGGATTTTGTGATCGACATCCACGCCCACTCGAGCCTGACCGGAACGTTTATTTACGGCAGCACGTACGACAACGTGTACCGGTACGAGCGCCATCTGGTTTTTCCGAAGCTGTTTGCGACAAAGTGCGAAGACTTCTGCCAGGAGCACATGATGTTTAACGCGGACGACCGGAAGTCCGGCACGGCTCGGCGATACTTTGTCGAAGCGCTCAGCGACAACGTCAACACGTACACGCTGGAGGTGTCCATGTGCGGCTACTTCCTGAATGGGACCAACATTCTCACCCAGTACACGGAGGACGGATGTACGTACCGTGCATCGGTAGGGACGTGAAGTGATGTGCGATTGATTGTTTTCTATATATCCCGCAGATATGCGAATCGGAAGGAATCTCGCCCGGACCTTCCTGGAGTACTATCGGTTCACCAACATCCTGCCCATACCGCCTGTCGATGAACTGCGGCCGCGCAAGGGTCGTCCGCGTACGCACCGTCCACGGGCACGTTCAAAAACGCGCAGCGAGGTACGCGTGCGGCCTAAAACGACCCGAGCCTACGCACCGATCAGCTACACCGACTTGTCCATCTGCTACGACAGTGCCACGTCGGAGGATGGGTCGCCAGTCCGGTACATGTACGGTCACGGTCCGCCCGGAGGCGGCTACGGTGGCTTCCGGATGCGTCCGCTCATCCACCAGGATCAGTTCTCGCTGTCCAACAT
>KZ068995.1:40858-54108 GCA_002091845.1 Anopheles cracens
TTCTCCTCCATGCTTGCGTGCGTGTTTGTGCCGGCAGAGCGTCACGTCAACAGCACTAACTCGGGTGCTTCTTCTTCAACCCCTCGAGGAACTGTGACAAATCGTACTCCTCGTGGTACTGGCTGTCGTCCCACAGCTCCGGCAAGCTTTCTAGAACCGTTTTGATAGCGGTTCCACCGCCGCCGTTCGACGATTCGATTTCGGCCCCGGCAACGGCGGCGATCGGGCCGGCGGAATTGGAGCGGTGCAGTGACCCGCGCCTGTCAGTGGACGAGGCGGACGACGCGGACGAGGCCGCCGACGCGACCCGCTTCCCACTGTCGTTCGCTAGCGTGAACAGGTCGAGCAGCTGATCCGTGCCCATCGTGTCCATCGAGGCGTTCTCATCGCTGACGACCGTGTTGGCCGTGAGCAGCTTAAACTTCTGCAGGCCCATAATTTTCTCCTCGAGTGATTTGCGCGTTATCAGTCGATACACGTTGACGACCTTCTTCTGGCCGATGCGGTGCGCCCGGTCCATCGCCTGCAGGTCCTTCATCGGGTTCCAGTCGTGTTCGACGAAGATGACCGTGTCGGCACCGGTTAGATTGAGACCGAGCCCTCCGACCTAAAGAGATGCGAGAGTAGTTGGGGATAAAGTTTTGTTGCTAATTGTACGCCGATGCAACGCTTTGCACTCCTTACCTGTGTTGTTAGCAGCAGTACATCGATGCTCGGATCACCGTTGAACTTCGTCACGATGTGATGCCTCGTGCTTGGTGGTATACTGCCATCCAGCCGCAGATACGACACGGCGGGCAGATGCTTCTTCAGGAGATCGTTTTCGACGATGTCGAGCATCGCCTTCAACTGGCAAAATATGAGCGCCCGATGCTGGTTCACCGACACGTCCTCGTTGGTGCCAATACCGCAGTCCAGCAGCAGTTGTCTAATGGAAAATGTGGAATAACATACATTAGCACAGGTTTTCGCCAGTATCTTGATTGTATGAGATCATGCAAGTTTTATGTTGAGACTTTTTATTGTGTATTGCCTTTAAAAATGTTCCGTTTTAGGTGTACTTCTAGATATTCCGGTATGTAGGCAGCTTTAAATTATTCTTAAGTCACATAACAACAAGTCATTTATTATGAAAGCTCTCAATATTCATCGGATTTGTCGGACATGGCATACTTTAATTGCGTTTCCAGGTTTTGAACTATAAACTAGTATAAACATTGAACATCTGATATTCTTGCAATACTAAGCTCTCCACTGTCATCATCTAATTATGTATATAACAAACTTACTTTAAAACGGGAAGCTTTGCCGAATGCTCGATATCGTCCATCGACGAACCGTTGCGCGTGAACTCACCCACGATCATCTGATACTCCGGATGGGACGGCGAAAGGACCAGCTTTGGATGATTGCAAACGTTCTGTAGATACCTGAGAACCATCGATAACAAGAAACAAAATGTCAGTAACGAAAAAATCTCTTCTGCTCACAATAAAAAAACACACACAAACCTTAAGGCTTGGAAGACGTGCGTTTTCTTGTTCGCCGGTCCCGCCATCTGCCCGTCGATGTTCTCCAGGCACTCGCGTATGTCGGACGAGTGCATGTGCATCCGGCTGAAGTCCTCGTACAGGCGCTCCTGCAGCGGGCTCAGCTCGCACAGCAGATCCTGCGTGATCTTCGGCGGCAGATCCGTCAGCACGTCCTCCTTGACGCGCCGCAGCAGAAATGGCAGCACCTGCCGGTGCAGCGCCTCCATCGCGAGCGCGCCCGCCTCCTGCTCCTTCGGCGAGCTTTTCGGATCGCGGCTGGCCAGTATCGGGCGGCTGAAGCGCGTGCTGAACTGCTTCTCCGTGCCAAGGAAGCCCGGCATCAGGAAATCGAACAGTGACCACAGCTCAAGCACGTTGTTCTGGATGGGCGTACCGGACAGGATCAGCCGGTGGTTCGCTACCAGCTGCTTGATCGCCTTCGAGCTCTTCGTCCGTCCGTTCTTGATAATGTGGCCCTCGTCCAGGATGCAGTAGTTCCAGTGCACCGAACCGAAGAACTCGATGTCCTTCCGGACGATATCGTACGACGCGACGATCAGGTTGTACGTGCCGAGCTTCTGACGCAGCTGCTCCCGGTTGCCCGGCAGACCGACGTAGTGCAGGGGCCGCAGGAACCGACTGGGCAGAAACTTCTCCACCTCGTACACCCAATGCCCGGTCAGCGTCGGTGGGCAGATCACGATACTGGGCAGCTGCGCGCAGTTCCGATCGAGACTACGCTGATGGTGATCGGCCGCTAGGATGCAAATCGCCTGCAGTGTCTTCCCCAGACCCATATCGTCGCACAGGATGCCGTGCAGTTTGTAGCGATTCAGAAACCACAACCAATTCACACCCGATTGCTGGTAGCTGCGTAGCTCCGCATTGATCTTGACCGGTATCTCAAAGTCCGGGATCGTCTTCGGCGAGAACAGATACTCCAGAAACCGGCGATCCTTCATCTTACGCTGGCGCAGGTCCTCGGAAAGGTGGCGGTTACCACCTCCAATGCCTCCACCGCCACCACCACCATCTGCCGCCAGTCCGTCCAGCGGCATCAGCTGGATGAGGGTCGCGAAGCAGTGCGTCGAAACGAGCCGCACCGACTGGTCCGGATCGCTCATCCGACCGAGCAGCGGTACCACGAGCAGCACCACGTACGGCACGATCTCGAACTGCAACCGGTTCACGATGCAAGTGACGGCTTCGGCCGCTCCCTGCCGCTTGATAACGCTTTCGATGCACGACAGCAGCGGCACGACGTCATTGATGACGAGCGTCATCACGGTGGCTGCGTCGACCGCTGCCAGCGTCGCCAGACACCGTCCCACCATATGCCGGACGCCCTTCAGCGGATGACGCAGCAGCAGACACAGCTTTGGCAGCAACTCGAACAGCTGCCCGTGCAGGGTGCGATCGAGAAACGGGGCGGCTATCTCGAGCAGCTGTAGCGACGTCATGAAGTCGTTCGTTTCGTCCTGTGCGATCACGTCCAGCGCTAGCCGGTCGACGTACGGTTCGTCCACGCGGGAATGAAGCTTGTCGAGCAACAGTTGCCACACGATCGGCAGCTTCTCCGGAAGGTGGGCCCCGAACTGGGCGCAGATCGTTGTGATGGCGGCCGTCGCACCGAGACGTTGCGTGCGGGCGTGCTTTCGCTGCGTTTCCTCACTCTCCGATGGGCCGAGCAGTTCGTCCAGCGATGGATTGGAGGTGTTAGCTGTAGAGGAGGCCGAAAGGTCTAATGCTGTGGTGTTGGCTGCATTGGCGGCTGCTGATGGTCTACCTGGACCACGCGGTGAACCACTGCCACTGGTTCCACCAGTGGATGTTCCAGCTGCTGTTGCTGCTGACGCTGCGCTTCCTGCTCCTCCCCCGCCCGCCGTCTCTTTGCATCGTTGCTGTTGCTTCGTCAGCGTCAGTATGCCATGGTACGGATTGGAATCTCCGGTATCGCTCGGTTCGTAGTGCTGCAGTCCCTGGTCCGGGCACTGAACGCGCGGCGTAAACTCTGCGTCGCTCTTCAGCAGCGTGCACAGGTTCGTCACGATCTTGCTGTTTGGGCAGGGACGGCGCGTTGTCACCTGTTCAAGAAGATCGCTAAGATACTTCGCCGACAGGTGCTGCAGTAGCTCGCACTCCTCGCGCTTGATCGACTCCATCAGCGGCTTCACGACCGGGTTTAGCCTGTCCGGCAGGCAGTGCAGGGCTACGACCGCACCGGACATCGACGATTGGGTGCTGATGTGGAGCGTTGTCTGCTCCAGGGCGGTGGCTGCGTGCGAGCTGAGCAAACTGCGCCTCCGCTCCTCCAGCAGTTCGGCCACCTTCGTCTTGAGGCAGTGCCGGGTGCGCATCTCGTCCGCGGACCAGCCAGTAGTCGCACTCGCTATCTGGTAGATCTGGTCAAGCGTCAGCACTTTCAGCTGCTCGTACTCGGTCAGCGGCACCTTGTACTGCTTAAGCGTGGCCAGATAGTCGCGGCACTCCTGCAGCAGCCGGGTGAACAGTATGCCCACCTCGTCGTAGTAGACGTACTCGTTCAGGCAGGCGCGCAGACGCTCCTGCAGCACGGGCGGTCCGGGCTGGATCGTGTCATCGCACGTGCACCAGTACGCGATGACGAGACTGCTGATCAGACGCTGTAGGGCCGACCGGGACTGCAGGTACCCGACCAGCACTTTGGTATAGCAATCGATGGGACTTTCTGTCTCGGGTGTGTAGGAGACGCCCGGAGCCGGCAGGACGAGATAGCGCGACAGCAGCCCGATCATCCGGGCAGCCTTACACCGGGCCCGTACCACGTTGCGTTCTCGCACGTCCAGTGGGACGGTTTCGGCACCGCCGAGAAACAGCTTCTGGTGGAGAGACCCGGTTGAGGAGGAGGAGCAGGAGGATGAGGAAGACGAAAGCTGTCCACCCGGTGCACTACCGTCGAACGAATCGAACTGACGCGGACGTCGCTCGCGAGTACCAACGGTGCCGCTTTGGTGGTGGATCGGTTTCGCGAAGATCAGCGAGCCCGGATCGAACGCCAAACGCACCGGTTGCATCGCGAGACACAGCCAGCTGGACACGTACGGGCAGGAGGCGTGCAGCAGCGCTGACAGCTCCGCGCACACCACCAGATTGTTCCACACGTCCTCCGCGAGCGACTGGATGTCCTCCACGTGCTCCACGAGCACGCGCTGGAAGATATGCCGCAGCGCTTCCTGCAACAACGGTGGCGGCCAGTCCATCACGCCAAAGTTTAGTCCAAGCTTCGCTTCCTCTGTGTCGGGCACGGTTAGGACCGCACTCTCGGCAGCAGCACCGCAGTTCGGTGACACCGTTGCCTGTGGTGTTGGAGTGGCGGCGGTTGGTGACGCTGCTGTATCTCCATTGCTTCCGTTTGCTGCATCCTTCGGGGCTGTGGTAAGCGTTTTCAGCGTTTGCAGTGTCGAGCGGCGCACGGACGAGCTGCAGTGGCTGAGAAACGGCCAGAGGCGTGGCACCAGCACCGACATCGGTTCCATCTGGATCCAGCTGGAGGCGGCCGGCAGGCTCAGGATGGAGGCGAGCAGCCCCATGAAGCTGTTGCAGGCCGACGCCAGCTCATCCTGATCGAGCAGCAGATCCCACAGCAGCTTCACGATGTGCGACACCTGCGCTCGGCTCAGCAGCTTCGGCAGCCAGGTCGCAATAGGGATGAGCGTGGAGGCGGCCACCGCTCCCACATCGTCGACCGCATCGAACAGCCCCGTCAGCACGTCGTTCACGATCACGGGCAGAAACGTCTGCACGAGGTCTTCCCGTACCACCAGCATGTACTTGATGCCGAGCAGACCACCGTGCCGCACCTCCCACTCCTTCTGCTTCACGAACGTCAGCAGGATCGCGACCGTCTGGTGCACCTTCGGCAGGGGCAGCTGGCGCAGCACGGTGCCGAGTACCTGTGCACAGGTTTCGCGCACCGGGGCCACCACCTGGTCCGACACGAAGTCACCGAAGCGATCGAGCGCGAGCACACACAGCAGACGCAACGTTGCGTCCTCCAGCCACAGCTGATGCTGCCGGTCGGCCTCGATACGCGTCTGGTGCACGCTTCGTCCGCCACCATCGGCATGCGTTTTGAGCAGCTCGCGCAGTGCCGTGGCCGAACCGTGGCGCGTTTCCCACCGTGGGCTGAACAGGTCGAGAAAGAGTCGCGAGCAGAACGAATCGAGCGGCCAGTCGGTGGCGTCCACCCAGGCGCCAGTTAGATCTGGTACGGCTTCACCGGACCCGGTAACGCTCGCCGAACCACTGGTCGGTCCTGTGGCACCACCGCTGGCTGGTGCGATACCATCACACTTCTCTATCTTGATGCGCTTTCGGTCGGGTTCACCGGCTCCACCGCCGGCCCCCAATGCGTCACATTCCATCCCATTCGAGCCGTTGTTGCCGGCGATGGGAGAGATCGGAACGCTACCCCCACTGCCACTTCCAACAACCGCAGCAGGAGTGATGGGATTCGGAAACGCTTGCTGCTGCTGGCGGGCTTTCCGCCGCGCCCGGTTCTTCTCGCGGCAGCTGAGCCCCTCAACGGATTCGGTTCGGCTCAGGCGCAAAATCTCCTGCACCGGCACTAACCGCTCGCCGGTCGCGCTCGTCTGTGAACCAGCACCGGTCCCACCATTGTTCCGCACATCGTCCAACGTGACCAGCTCTTCCAGGTTGAGCCCGCTGCTCAATCCGAGCTTCTCGTTCAGCAGCGCCCGCTGGCGGGCGAGCTTCTCCCGCAGGTCGACCACTTCGTTCTCGTCGAGCGGATCGAACTCGGACCCCTCGGAGCCCATCAACCGGGCGCCCTTGAAAAGGACCGCGTTCAGGTCGAAGCAGTCGAACGACAGTCGGTGATGGTGATAGCCGTTGCGCTGTGCGTTGCTGCTGCTACCGTACGTGCTGGACGAGTCGCACGATTTGTCCTCCTCCTCGTCGTCGTCGTCCTTCGGTTCGCTCTTCAGTGGCGTTGACGTACCACCCCCCTTCGTCGGTTCCCACTGTGGCACGTTCGCCAGGATCGCCTGGACGGCCTGGGCGGCAGCGATGCGCGTGTCCCAGCTGTTGCTGTGCAGGTAGGTGAGCACCCGGTTCAGTAGGTTGTGCAGTTCGTGCGGGTGCAGCTTCTGCACCTCGCCGATCTGTTTCGCGGCCGCCTTCCGGGTGACCGCGGCCGAGCCCGACTCGAGCAGGATAAAGAGTCGATCTAGCCTGCACGGGGGTGGAAGAAAGAGAATAGTTGTGATGAGTTGTTCCACTTAACAACAGTGCGTGAAAGAACCTACCTTGAAGTCATTTTTATAATTCCCTAATTCAGTGATGATGGACGTGGACGACCTATTTCAGTGTCAAGGTTTATCAGCTTGCTTTGCTTCTACTCCAAATCCGGGTTGGTTCAAGGGAAGCGAATCAGAACTAAGCAAACTATCGAACGCGTTCGTTCTGAAAAGAAACAAAAACGAGAAAATAGTGTCCATTTTAGAAAACAAATAATACACACACGCTCTGGTATAAAATCGATCGCAATGAAAGCACAGGAAACGATAAAACAACTGCTCCCCATAGCCTGGCGAATGGCTGCACGAAAAAACCCTCCGTACCACGTACTCGTGTTTCGCTCGCATCCAGCGGAAAAATGCGTCCAAACAACCCAAAGTGCAGATGCACACTGGCGTGCGCGGCGACGACGACGACGAGCAGCCTCTCTCTCGCACTGGAGAACACGATTCAGCTGAAACATTCTACAACCGGTCGCGGAGTGGCGGCCATGGTGCAGGAGACACATAGAACCACAGAACACGACCGATAGTAGCGTGCCCGAAAAGCGCAAGTGCAGTCTGGCTGGCGTCTGGTGGTTTGCTGTCCTGGAATTCCTGCTAGCCTTCTGCCACACACGGGCACGGTTCGGTGTTCTAGAACGGATGCCCAGCTCTCTCTTCTTGCCATTCTTTGGCTGTGTGTCCTGGCGTGATTGCTTGGGCATGTGTGTGTGTGTGCTCGAAGGAGCTGTTTCCAACAGACCAACCCAAGCGGACCCACAGTTCAAACCCTATTCGCGAACGAAGCGTGCGCCTACCAGAATCCTTCATCATTACGCTCGTTCTGCGCAGAACGAGACGTGCCCAGTACACCCAGAGCAAGCCGTGTGTTGCTAGGGAGAACAACAACACGAGCGAAGGACGGGAGGACAAACACACCTAACTTACCATAATACGTTGGAACCATTGACCTCCCGCGTCAGGCAGTGGAGTTGTCAGTACTCGATACCTCGCTACCTTAAATTGCTTCTCTAATCGTTTTATTATCGTACTGAGAGAAGAAATCTGAAGGGAGTTTTCAATTAAATAATAAATTTCTTCATCCAATGATGGCTTCAGGGTTGCCCATCCCTTGACGTTGTTGACGTGCGCGAACGAGATTATCCATAAATCAATTAACGGATTGAACTCTGCTGGATCATCCAACATCGATGACGAGAACTTTGACATTTGTTGGTGACAATTCAATTTTATGTTTTTTTTTTCCTCATTGTGCTGAGCTTCACGTGTGTATGTGTGAAAAAGAGGTCAAATTCATGTTTCAATTTAATAACAGTCGATTCAATTAGCGCTGAAAGACCTCAACCGGGTACTCCAATCTTTGCCACATTTAATCGTCTACAATCTGATGGGACAATGTGACATTTTTGAAACACAATACCCGTTTGTGTAACCTATGAGATCGAAGAATCCGATATCTCCCGTCACTAACCACACGTGGAGGTGGGTATCATAGGACAAAATTCGAATTGTAAACAGATTCGACTGTTATTTAAATTCTACCATTATTCACCCACGTCGCCCGTTGCCGTGCTGACTCTTGTCGTGCTACTTCCGGCCGCATGTGCCATCATCCGTAACAGGTTCGTGGCGGCGATCCGCGCGAACCACTGCTGCTCTTTTAAACCGGAAGCTCGGAAGGCGGGTATGGGAGCAACGATTCGGATGAGATGCATCACACACCCCATCTCTCTCAAATGCTCCCTTCGTAATATTGTATATGCTGGTGAAATTTATGCTACTGCAGCAGGCGGACCTGCGATAGGGTCGCTCGTGCTCAGTTTGAATGCTATTTTTGTGCTCCGAAATGCTGAAAACTGCGCTGGCCAGTCCACTGTTGCAGAACGCATATTTATCTCATTACTACTTTCACCGTTTCGTTCGAATCGCGGACAGTTCTTGGGGAGGACGGAGCCTGTGTGTGCATGTGTAGTAATAAAAAACCAAGTTCTCCATCCAATTAGAGCGTTTTATTGTTGGAGACTCATACGTGTATTGCTCGACTTCATGAGAGATTTACCAGAGACCTCTTCTCAGGCGTTGACCCCAAGCGGTGACTTAAAGTCATCTTGTGCAATACTTCTTTTCTTTTTAGGATATTGATAATCAAGGCAAATTATGTTTGGCAACTTACGATTCTGCCTGTTGTGAAAACACATTGTGGGTTGAAGTAATCTGACGATTTGGACTCAAGGTTTAGACCATCTGATATGAAGATAGTCATTGCGGGTAGAGTCGTCTATTGAATTATTGGTTTTTCTCGTCTTTGAACTTTTTTTGTCAAACACTAGAGAAGGTGTGCAAAAGCCCGTCGCTATTCGATTTGCATACCTTTCTGAGCAGTACGTACCTTGGGTGCTTCCAAGAAAAAAGTTGAGCGAAAAAGTTGTCCGTAAGTATGGAGAATTGACATACTCTTTTGCTTCATTGTCAAGTGCGATACACCAGTTGATTAAACAGTCGTCTCGTAGCTGCTGTCGGTGCTAGTTGTAGGTTGCTTACTCGATTTAAAGCAACTTTGCATCCACGGAAAGGCCAGACCCAGTGTCGATTCAATCAATAACACACTATCCGTCCTAGTTTAGTGTGCAGTGAAATGTAATGAGATCTTTCTGTTTTGTAATTATGTTTGTTCTGGTTAAATATGGATTGGTCTGTTTGTTTTGTCCATCACTGTATGCACAAATCGGATGCAACCTGGTAGTAGTTAGGTGTTGCACAATGCGTATAATTCGATTCAGTACCTATTGACAATAATCAAAAACACGACAGGAGAATTGTTTCAATTCGCCATCAACTGTAATGACGAACGCTTACGCAGCTGATTCATGTTGATTTCACTATCATTCCATCTCTTTCCTGAATGACGTCGAATTACGGGATGCAATTGGATCTTTATGAGCACTAGACACCATGGTGTTTCTGTACAATAATCTCGCACAGACAATCGAACGGCAGCAGCGTAGGGTCGTCAGTCATCAGACACCATACACGAACGGCGACGGCGACGACGACAGCGGGAGAGGGATGACAATGAGAGATCTCATGTGCATTAAAACTTGACCATCCCGATGGCTATCGACAAGTGAGCATATCCGGTAGGCGCACGAACGATTTCAAATTACAGAACAAAAAATTGAAATACAACTTCCCAATGTCTGACACCCCCCGGTGTGCTGTTAGGACACCCATCGCCTACTCTGACCGTGCTTTGTTTATGTTTTGTTTCTATACCATTGGCGCAATCTGTAGAAGGGTTGAAGTGCCGGAGGAGGCTGTGATTTCGATTAGGAGACGGAGGGACGGTTCACTTTTCAAGCTGACGATAGCGAAATTCATCCAAACAGCTCCGCGCCAGTCCAAGCAACACACATCCGATCCGAGTTGCGATGGAACCCAACAACGAAAGGCACATATGCGCTACAACGATGTGGCAATGTGAGAATGGAAAAATAAAACACTAAATCTAAGCGCAAGATGTTTTCTTTCGGGTTGTGCAGCCCCCCTAATAATCTTGCGCCGGTAAAGAACACCCGATGTACGACCACCGGGTTTCTACCAGCAGTGCGTGGCAGAGGCACGTTTGCAGTGTTCGAAATCGGTAGCAACGAGAGGTAAGAGTTGTTTATCGCACAAAGCTTGTAGTTTTATCCTCTTCTTTTACACTTTTCGTCCGACGACATCGTTTAGAAGGCAAATTTTCGGGGTCGTTATTATAGGTTGAGCGGCAAGCGCAAATGGTAATATATTTTTAATGGCATACACCATTCCCCGCATGCCGCATGAAACGGTGGTGAAATATTAGTAACCTTGTGATAAATATTACATATAAAAAGAACGTGTGTGTATAATCACCAACATTATTATTTTGGGGGACAATAGACAGGAATAAAACCGACTTCATTTAAACCATGTTCTAGATATGAAGTAGTTCCAGCACAATTTTTCTATTAAATTATTTTTAACTCGATGAATCTTACGATTTAAAACTTGGAATCGGACACTCTCGGGTATGAGCAGCACATTTGAATGCTAATAACTTTTAAATGCACATTCCCATTTGAGTTGAACTTTTCGACTGAAAAATTAAATCTGAATTAATGATATTTTTCAGTTTTTTTTTTAACTCGATGAATCTTACGATTTAAAACTTGGAATCGGACACTCTCGGGTATGAGCAGCACATTTGAATGCTAATAACTTTTAAATGCACATTCCCATTTGAGTTGAACTTTTCGACTGAAAAATTAAATCTGAATTAATGATATTTTTCAGTTTTTTTCCTATGAATAGTTTATTAACTATAAGCCTTCCAAGTTGTAAAATATAATTATTGAGACTCTCATACAAAGCTGTTATAAAACTTTAGATAAGTCAATTTAGAGCACATAATGTATTGTTATCACCATTGACATATCTGTATCGACACATCGCCAGCAAGTAGAAATGCTATAGCTCCAGACTACGAGCTTCTAAAACTATAAAGAATACTGACCGATTAACTCCCTGTGGTCAGAAATATGTTATTTCGATCGACGATCGACGAAACATTAGCGCTCGTTCGTCGGTGTTGAGCTCTTCCTTCTACACACTTCTGGCCTCCTTTGATCGAGGAGGGTAAGTTCGTACAGCCCTCAGTACTACAAACACGCACACATTGAAACGTGCGCATGGTGCCAACGACTGCGCGCACACACATGAATGAAGTTTGACAGCCGAGCGGACAGCTGCGCGAGGCGAATCTTGCGTTTAGTTTCGACGCGTTTTGTGTTTGTTGATGCACACATACACGCTAACACACAGGGTGATGCATTTTCTCTTTATTTGCTGCCTGCTGCGTTTGTGCATTCTGCACATCGTACATTGGGGCATCTTCTTCGGATGCAGGAAAAAACTTAAGTAAAAAGTGACAGAAGGCGTACTCGTATCTCCCAACTGTGAGCCTGTGTGTGTGCGTGCGATGGTAGAGCAGCACGTTTGTGTTCCATAGCTCCCCTGGTGGTCATTGCTTCAATCAACCGACCTTCCCTTGTTGACCTGCCCAACTAGCAGCAGCAGAAGCGTACAATACCCACGAGAGGTAAGAGTCGTTTATCGCACAAAGCTTGTAGTTTTATCCTCTTCTTTTACACTTTTCGTCCGACGACATCGTTTAGAAGGCAAATTTTCGGGGTCGTTATTATAGGTTGAGCGGCAAGCGCAAATGGTAATATATTTTTAATGGCATACACCATTCCCCGCATGCCGCATGAAACGGTGGTGAAATATTAGTAACCTTGTGATAAATATTACATATAAAAAGAACGTGTGTGTATAATCACCAACATTATTATTTTGGGGGACAATAGACAGGAATAAAACCGACTTCATTTAAACCATGTTCTAGATATGAAGTAGTTCCAGCACAATTTTTCTATTAAATTATTTTTAACTCGATGAATCTTACGATTTAAAACTTGGAATCGGACACTCTCGGGTATGAGCAGCACATTTGAATGCTAATAACTTTTAAATGCACATTCCCATTTGAGTTGAACTTTTCGACTGAAAAATTAAATCTGAATTAATGATATTTTTCAGTTTTTTTCCTATGAATAGTTTATTAACTATAAGCCTTCCAAGTTGTAAAATATAATTATTGAGACTCTCATACAAAGCTGTTATAAAACTTTAGATAAGTCAATTTAGAGCACATAATGTATTGTTATCACCATTGACATATCTGTATCGACACATCGCCAGCAAGTAGAAATGCTATAGCTCCAGACTACGAGCTTCTAAAACTTTAAAGAATACTGTCCGATTAACTCCCTGTGGTCAGAAATATGTTATTTCGATCGACGATCGACGAAACATTAGCGCTCGTTCGTCGGTGTTGAGCTCTTCCTTCTACACACTTCTGGCCTCCTTTGATCGAGGAGGGTAAGTTCGTACAGCCCTCAGTACTACAAACACGCACACATTGAAACGTGCGCATGGTGCCAACGACTGCGCGCACACACATGAATGAAGTTTGACAGCCGAGCGGACAGCTGCGCGAGGCGAATCTTGCGTTTAGTTTCGACGCGTTTTGTGTTTGTTGATGCACACATACACGCTAACACACAGGGTGATGCATTTTCTCTTTATTTGCTGCCTGCTGCGTTTGTGCATTCTGCACATCGTACATTGGGGCATCTTCTTCGGATGCAGGAAAAAACTTAAGTAAAAAGTGACAGAAGGCGTACTCGTATCTCCCAACTGTGAGCCTGTGTGTGTGCGTGCGATGGTAGAGCAGCACGTTTGTGTTCCATAGCTCCCCTGGTGGTCATTGCTTCAATCAACCGACCTTCCCTTGTTGACCTGCCCAACTAGCAGCAGCAGAAGCGTACAATACCCA